>CM038600.1:4760186-4797029 GCA_021533255.1 Ceriops tagal
CCATGTCGTGCTTTCTCTCTCACCATCCAACCATGTCGACCCATTTCTTTCTCTCTTGCTGTGTCATCCGTTTCTCCCTCTCTTGTTGTCCAGCCGGATTTCTCTCTCTTACTATCCAATCGGATTTCTCTCTTTTTCAGGTGGTGTTTGACGGTTTCTCTCTCTAGGTTTTGGCCGACTCCACTCGACCTTTGTTCTTCGTTCAGCTCCCCTTCGACTGTCTTCAATTTTTCTCTTTTGCAACCTTGCTGGTGTGTGTTGCCATGTTGTCTCCTTGCTTGGACGCCTCTTCTCTTTGGACGGTTTCCTTTTCCTCTTGCCGTGTACCATCTCTTGTGTTTTGCCGTGTATTCAATTGTGTTGGCCTTACCCTAATTTTGTCTTCCAAGGTCTTTATATACTCTCTTCCATGAAACCCTAATCGGGCTTACGTGGCGAATTTACGTTCTTGCCCTTACGCGGCGAATTTACTTTCATGCCCTTCCATGTGGCTTTACATTCTTGCCTTTCCATGTGGATTTACTTTCTTGCCCTTCCATGTGGCTTTACTTTCTTGCACACTTAAACCTAGTTGACAACAATTACAACCCATACAAGGCTGTGGGAACAACACCTTCTCTTTTAAAATTAGTCATGTGTTTTCATAAAACTAGTCACGTGCAAGTCTTGAGGATTAAACCTATCAACTGTTTGTTTAAGTTTAATAGTTCATTCATTATACATATCCCTATCTTTGAGAATAATATCTGTTGTTTCCATAGCCTTATATGGGTTGTAATTGTTGTCAACCAAATTTAAGTGTGCAAGTAGAAGTGGCTCATATCTCAGGAATTACAAGATAAGACTAGCATGTCAAATAACCTCGCAAAAGTGATCTCTTTGGAGTGAACTTGTAAAGGGAGTTTAGTATTGCTTAAGTCTTAGTGTGATAGTGTGACAGGGTTGTAACTGTTCATAGGCAATCCTGGTCGTTCATTCAAACAGTAAAGGGATGAGATTCTAGTAGAAAGAAAAGAGCAAGAAAAATAAATTAAGAAGGAGGATAATGTTGAATTTTGAATGGAATAGTAATATAAAGCCACATGGAGGGGCAAGAAAGGAAATCTGCCGCAGCTACAGTAAGCCCTATTAAGGTTTTCATAGAAGGGAGTATATAAACCAAGACTTATCTCTTTTGGGGCAACCACCGTAAGATAGTGAGACCAAGTGAGACCAGGTTAGACCATCGAAACGTGAGACCAGGTGAGACCAGAACCAGAGAAGATGTGAGACCAGGTGAGACCAAGAGACAAGTGAGACCAAACCAAAAACGATGAAACGGGTGAGACCAGACTAGAAACGGTGAAATGGTGAGACCAAACCTAGAAACAGTGAAACGTGAGACCAGACCTGGAAATGGTGAGACGTGAGACCAGACTAGGTAAGAAGTGAGACCAGGTGAGACGGGTGAGACCAGAAAAGGGTGAAACGAGTGAGACGGTGAGATGGTGAGACAGTGAGACCAGAAGACGGGTGAGACCATGAGACGGTGAGACCAGTAGTTGGGTGAGACAACCTAGAGAAGAAATTTAGTGAAGCATTTGAGAGAACTCAACAAATTTTTAGATTTCTTCAAGAGAGGTTAAAGAGTGTTTTGGTGATCTTCCAAGTGGTAGTGAAGCAGCCTATTCAAATCAAACAAAGGCAAGACAAGCTAGAAGAAGGGTAGACACAGTAAGTGACACTTTTTGTGCTGTGATTGCTTTGTATTTGTAATAGTGAAAGGAGTAAAAGATTAAGACATCCATTATAATCATAGGGGATACCACACTGGTGTTCTCAAGTATAGTGGATTGTCTCGGTAGAGGAAGAATCCTAACCACCGTGGAGCACATCACATTAACGGAACCACGTAAATCTCTTGTGTCCTTGCTTTGGACTTACATTTTGTGTTTTGAATTGAGTTGTGAACACAACTAAAGTATCATCAAACCTAAAATTACCAACTTCACCTTAGGATCTACTAGTCTATGATACTGAGAGGGGGGGTGAATCAGTATCACACCCCTTAAAAACACACTCTGATAATTTAAGCCAAAGTATTATATTTATTTAATACTTTAGCTCTTGTCAATACGCAAGCATGTGAACAACTTTAAACACTTATCAAAAGCGAACTCTTTCTTAAATTCGACTAAGGTAGATTTATTATTACCTACTAATCACAATAGTCCCCAAAGTCACCTTTCAGACACCTTGCCTACTAAACAGATCGAATGTTCTTGATTAGGTCTTCTTTAGGTTATAGGTTCGATGATACTTTAGCTGCGTTCACAACTCAATTCAAAACACAGAATGTAAATCAAAGTAAGGACACAAAAGATTTATATGGTTTCGTCAATATGACATACATCCACAGTGGTAGGGACTCTTCCTCTACCGAGACAATCCACTATACTTGAGAATACTAGTGTGGTACTCCCAATGTTCACAATGTAGTTACAATGGATGTCTTAATCCTTTGTTCCTTTCACTATTGCAAATACGAAGCAAGTACAATACGAAGAGTGTCACTTATTGTGTCTACCCTTTTTCTAACTTGTCTTGCCTCTATTGAATTGAATAGGCTACTTCATTGCCGCTTAAAAGTCCACCATAACACTCTCTAACCTCTCTTGAAGGAATCTAGAAATCTGTACAGAAGGGATTTGAGCCTCCAAAAGAAGGTAAAGATCCAACTCCAGAGGAATTAAGGTAGTTTGAGATCAATGGGAAGACCTCAAATGTCATCATTTTAGCATTGACAGATTGCAAGGAGATATGAGATAGATTACAGAAGGTCTATGAAGGTGACAGCAAAATAAAGGAGGCCAAGTTTCAAGTTTTCAAGGAGAGATATG
Organism: Ceriops tagal; assembly: GCA_021533255.1. NCBI lineage: Eukaryota > Viridiplantae > Streptophyta > Magnoliopsida > Malpighiales > Rhizophoraceae > Ceriops > Ceriops tagal. Next base: position 4,763,066 of record CM038600.1, read on the forward strand.
AATCTCTTAGAATGCAAAAAAATGAGACAGTCCAAAAGTTCTTTACCAGGGTTATTGATGCTGTAAACGACCTTAGAAGTCATAGGAAAAACAAGGACTCATCTATTGTGAAGAAAATTCTGAGAATTCTGCCAAAGTTAGGAACATTCTAATAGTTTCTAACCTTGCCACTGGTGCAAAAGTTTTATCAACATCTACTCCTTCTATCTAAGTGTAGCCTTTGCAAACCAACCTAGCCTTGTTCCTCACCACCTTGCCATCTTCATTGTGTTTATTCCTAAACACCCATTTTGTTCCTATGACATTCTCTTAGTGGCTCTTGGAACCAGCTCCCATGTGTCATTCTTCTCGATTTGATCCAGCTCCTCATTAATAGCTTTGACCCAGGTTTGTCTTGTGTAGCCTCTTCAACAGATTTAGGTTCAACTTATGAGAGTAAAGTAGTAGTTCCCATAATTCTTCTTCTTATTGTAACTCCTGTTGATGGGTCACTTATGATCTGATTTCCTTGATGAGCACTGGTCCACGTTTTCTTTATCCGTCTTTCTTACACAGTCTTACTTGCAAGAGGATCTCTTTCTTCATCTTTAGACTCACTCTTCTCCAAGTCTAAACTTACTTCTTGTTCCTTTTCTTCTGGTTGGTCTGATTCTTCATCTACATTGAAGTCATCTTCTTCATTGTCCTCAGCTTCTCCATTTTGCATTGTTTTCCAGTTCTCATATAATCTCACATCACTAGATGTGATCACTTTTCCCAGCTTATGCAGGAAAACTCTATAACCTTTTGTCTTTGCTGAGTATCCCACAAAGATGCCTTCATCAGACCTAGCATTGAATTTTCCCAAGTTTTGCTCCTTGTTCTTCACAAAACATGGGCTACCAAAGATTCTGAGATACTTGGCTATTGTCTTCTTCCCACTCCATAACTCATATGGAGTCTTATCAGTAATGGGCCTTAGTAAGACTTTATTCAGTAGATGTACATTGTAAATATTGCTTCTGTCCAAAATCTTGTATGAAGCTTGGATTCCAGCAGTAGAGTTTTTGCCATTTCAACCACATCTCTATTTTTCCTTTCTACCACCCCGTTCTATTGAGGTGTTCTTGCTGCTACCATTTGGTGACGAATACCATGCTTCTCAAGGTAATCTTCAGAAGCTTCATTTGTAAATTCAATGCCTTAATCTGACCTCAATACTTTGATCATCCTTCCACTCTCATTTTCAGCCAATCTTCTGTATCTCTTGAAGCAATTCAAAACTTCTGACTTATGTTTGAGGTGCATGATGCAAGTCCTTCTGGAATAATCATCAATAAACAAGATGAAGTACCTCTCACCATTCAACTCTTTTGTCCTTATCAGTCCATACAAATCAGTATGTACAATGTCAAACACTACTTCAGAACTGAACTATTTGGTCTTATACTGCTTTCTGGCATGTTTTCCTTTAGATCATGCTGAGCAAACATACTCTTTCTCTCTCCTGAGGTCGAGAATGTCTCTGATTGCATGAGTAGTGGTCAATTTCCTCATGTTCTTCTGTGTTAAGTGTCCCAGCCTTTTATGCCAGAGTTGACTTTCTTTTTCTTTGGTGAGTAAACAGTGCTTGTCTTGTCCTCATCAATCACATATAAATTTTTAGCTATTCTCTTCCTGACTGCAACAGTATTTCCTTCTTTACTCTTTACTTGGCAACATGTTTTTGTGAATATCACTTTATGGTCTTCATTACATAATTGGCTGACAGATGCTAGATTATATCTGAGTCCTTCAACATGCAGAACATTTTTTAGCTTTCCTTTTCCAATATTTACTGACCCCTGACCACTGATGTTGAGTGAATCATCATTGCCAAACTTGTCTCTACCTTCTCTTGACTTGTTTAGCTTTGATAATTTACTCTTATCTCCTGTCATGTGTGAAGTGCATCCATTATCAAGGATCCATTGTTTATCCTTATAGTCAGCCTTTAGTGCAATTTCAGCTATATTAGCTACCTCCCTTTTTTCTTTATATTCTTTCCTTTGAACTGGCTTGAAAATAGCTTTCTCCTTTTTCTTAGCTTTGACTGTACCAATTGCTTTCACTGTGCCATTGAGTGCCTTTTCTTTCTCAGGGAGAAGTGTCATGCATCTCTTGGCATTATGGTCATCCTGCCCACAACTTTCACACTGTTCCAAGTCTGCCAATATAGCAAACTTGTTCTTTCAAACCATTGGTCTGGGCTTCCACCAACACTCCTTGTCAGTGTGTCCTTGCCTTTTACAGTATATGCAAGAACTCACGATAGGTGTTTTCATCTGAATTTTGTATTGTCTCCCCCTGTATGCAGCATTGTATCTTCTCAAGTTGGAGACATATACAGGCCTTCTCCACCAGCAGTTACTCGCCTTATGACCCTAAACTCCACAATAAAGGCAATGACCTTGAAACTGCCTCTTCTTGGGTCTGATCACAGCTTGTCTTCTTCTGTTCATTACTTGCTGTGTAAGCAAAGTTGCTAGCTTCTTTGCTTATGTGACTTTCATTTCAGTCACCTTCTTCTCCTTTTTCTATTTAGCTGTAGCCCTCTACTGGCTGACTTTCTTTTCTTCATTTTTGTTTGCCACCCTAGGTTGCTTCTTCAGATCTTTTTTATTCTCAACTATCTTCTCCTGAGTCACAACCTTCTCTTTCAACTTCTGTGGCACATTCTTATTATCTTTAGGCAATGCTGCCTCAGATTGCTACACTTTCTCTTCATTCTTCTTTTCTCTTGCAAAACTTGTTTCCCCTATCATTTCAATCTTCTGCACGTTCTCTTCACTCCTTTTGAGTTGTTGCTGAAGTCTCAGCAACTCTTTCTCCATTCTTTTAATTTTTGAAGTCCTTGAGCCAAGCTCTATTGTAAGGTCTTTACATATTTTGATCTATTCTTTAAATCTTCTCTTCAAGTCAGTAAGTTTAGCCCTTATTTCATCCTTTTGACTTTTAGCTTCCTCAGACTTTGCTTCAACTTGTTTTATGTGAACCTCCAACCTTTTTATGGTTCTGCCCTTTCTGATTATCTCCTTTGAAGTTGTTTCCAACTTAACTTCAAGATCTGGTTCTTCTTCATCAACCTCCTCTTCCTCTTCAGAGGTTGAACTACCACCTTGAGCTAATGCCATAAAGGCCTGCTCATTTGATGATTCTTCATCTTCCTGCTCATTAGCTTCTTTTATCTGACTCACATAACTCTTGAATGAGCCTCTCTTCTTCTTCTTCTTCTGTGGGTTGGCAGTCGTCTTGCTGGACTTCTTTAATTTGAATGATGGTCTTCTCCATTTTGAATTCAGCTCATCATCACCATCCTCATCTTCATCATCAAGTTTCACTTTGCCCTGAGAAGCAAAGTGTCCAGTCTACCCATAATAATAACATCTTAAGGACAATTGTCCTTTTCCTTTCTTAGACCCCTTTTTGAACTTCCTTATGAAGTATGCCAACACTTCACCTTCACTTTCTTCCTCCTCATCATCATCATACTTACTGGATGATTCGTCCTCTTCTTTTATCTTCAAGTGTTTCATAGCTTTGAAAGCTGTCTCCTTTGATACCTTTAACATTGAGGAGCTCTCAGTTGACTTTATTCTCATCTCATAAGCAATGAGATTGCACTAGAGATCATGCAGAGACATAGAATTGAGATCTCTACTCTCCTCTATGGTTGCCACCTTCGAGGCAAACCTCTCAGGTAGAATTCTCAGAATTTTCTTCACAATAGATGAGTCCTTCTTGTTCTTCCCATGACTTCTAAGGTCGTTTACAGCATCAATAACCCTGGTGAAGAACTCTTGGACTGTCTCATTTTTCTGCATTCTGAGAGATTCATATCTCTCCTTGAAAACTTAAAGCTTGGCCTCCTTTATTCTGCCATCACCTTTATAGACCTTCTGCAATCTGTCCCATATCTCTTTAGCAGATTTATAGTCCATAACTTTAGCATATTCAGCATCTGTCAATGCTGAAATGATGACATTTGAAGCCTTCCCATTGATCTCAAACTGCCTTAATTCTTCTGGGGTTGGATCTTTACCTTCTTTTGGAGGCTTAAATCCCTCCTGTACAGATTTCACCACGTTCATGCCCATGGTTACAAATACCACCTGCATTTTCGCTCTCCACATATGGTAGTTGGTTCTGTTGAAGATTGGAACCTTCTTACTGTAAGTAGTACTGGTACTGGTACCAGCATCCATTTCTCAGTATGCTGAACAAGTTAAGACTTCTGAAACCCTTCAAACTAGTACACCAAGCTATTAAGCTTCAAACTGGTGAACCTAGCTCTGATACCAATTGAAGTTTCCAACTTTACCCTAGGATCTACTAGTTTGTGATACTGAGAAGAGGGTGAATCAGTATCACACCCCTTAAAAACACACTTTGATAATTTAATCCAAAGTATTCTACTTATTTAATACTCTAGCTCTTGTCAATACGCAGATATGTGAACAACTTCAAACACTTCTCAAAAGCAAGCTCTTTCTCAGATTCAACTAAGGTAGATCTATTGTTACCTACTAATCACAATAGTCCCCAAAGTCACCTTTCAGACACCTTGCCTACTAGACAAATTGGATGTTCTTGATTAGGTCTTCTTTAGGTTATGGGTTCGATGATACTTTAGCTACGTTTATAACTCAATTCAAAAAATAGAATGTAAATCAAAGTAAGGACACAAGAGATTTACGTGGTTCCGTCAATGTGACGTATGTCCACGGTGGTAGGGACTCTTCCATTACCGAGACAATCCACTATACTTGGGAATACCAGTATGGTACTCTCGATGTTCACAATGTAGTTACAATGGATGTCTTAATCCTCTATTCCTTTCACTATTGCAAATACAAAGCAAGTACAATATGAAGAGTGTCACTTACTGTGTCTACCCTTCTTCTAGCTTGTCTTGCCTCTGTTAAATTGAATAGGCTGCTTCACTGCCACTTAGAAGTTCACCACAACACTCTCTAACCTCTCTTAAAGGAATCTAGAAATACGTTGAGTTCTTTCCAATGCTTCACTGAATTCCTTCTATAGGTTGTTTCCCACAACTCCTACTTTCACTATCTCATGGCTTCACCCGTCTCTTGATCTCACGGCCTGCCTCACATTTCTAGTTTGGCGTTTCACATCTCACGCATGTTTCTAGTTTGCCCGCTTTGCTGGTCTCACGCCTCACACACGTTTTTGGTCTCACGCCGATGCACATTCTGGTCTCATGCCATCGCACATTCTGGTCTCACGCCGATGCATATTCTAGTTTTCCATGTTTGCTCTCCTGGTGGTCTGTCTCTCTCTCTTACGGTGGTGGCTCTTCATTTACGATGGTGGCTCTTTGTTTTTGTTGGTGGCTCTTCGTTTTGGTGGTGGCTTTTCGTTTTCTCTCTCACTGTCCAGCCATATCTCTTCCGCCTTCCAGCCGGATCTCTCACGCTGTCCAGCCGGATCTCTCTCACCGTTCAGCCGAATCTTTCTCTGTTCTGTCGTCCACCCTTATTGGTCGTCTCGTATTTTCTCCCTTTCGACCCCTCTTCATTTTGCCATTCACTCTTTTCTTTTGCCGTCTACTCTTTACCGAGAGTTCTTGTGTTTCCGCTACCCACCCACTTTCCTCTTTGGCCGTGTCAGATTTTTCTCTTTTGCAACCTCTGTCCTGCCGTTTAGCCCCGTCTCTGATTTTCAGCCATATTTCTTTTTCTCCTTTCCACCCGATTGTATATGTTTCGTGTAGGGTTTTCTTTTTCTCTTCCAAAGTTGTGGTTTTACTTTCTTCCCCCTTCATGTAGCTTCAAATTACTCTCTTGCTCCTCCATGTGGCTTTACTTTCTTGCCCCTTCATATCAAATTAATTGCACAATAAAATCTAGTTGACAACAATTACAACCCATACAAGGTTGTGAGAACAACAAAACCCATAACCTAAAAGGAGACCTAGTCAAGAACAACCAATTCGTCTAATAGGCAAGGTGTTTGAAAGGTAACTTTGGGGACTATTGTGATTAATAGGTAACAATAGATCTACCTTAGTTGAATCTAAGAAAGAGTTCATTTTTTAGAAGAGTTTGACGTTGTTCACTCACCTACATATTGACAAGAGCTAAAATATTAAAGAAGTAGAATACTTTGGCTTAAATTATCAGAGTTTTTTTTAAGGGGTGTGATACTGATTCACCCCCCTTCTCAATATCGCAGACTAGTAGATCCTAGGGTGAAGTTGGGAACTTCAATTGGTATCAGAGCACAGGTTCACCAGTTTGAAGCTTAACAGCTTGGTATACTAGTTTGAAGGGTTTTAGAAGTTTTAACTTGTTCGGCATACTGAGAAATGGATATTAGTACCAGCACCAGCATTACTTACAGCAAGAAGGTTCCAATCTTTTATGGAACTGAAGTTCCCGACTTCTCCTTAGGATCTACTAGTTTGTGATACTGAGAGAGGGGGTGAATCAGTATCACCAAAATTCGCAATTCGCAGGCAAGAACTATACTGCTAGAATCCAAGCTTCACATAAGATTTTGGACAAAAGCAACATTTACAACCGTGCACTTACTGAATAGAGTTTTACTATGGCCTAATACTGATAAGACTCCATATGAGCTACGAAGTGGGAAGAAGACAACATCCAAGTATCTTAGAATCTTTGGCAGCCCATGTTTTGTGAAGAACAAGGAGCAAAGCTTGGGAAAATTCCATGCTAGGTCAGATGAAGGCATCTTTATGGGATACTCAGCAAAGACAAAGGGTTATAGAGTTTTCTTGCATAAACTAGGAAAAGTGGTCACTTCCAGTGATGTGAGAATAGATGAAAACTGAAAAATAATGCAAAATGGAGAAGTTAAGGATAATGAAGAAGATGACTTCGACATAGATGAAGAATCAGACAAGCATGAAGAAAAGGGGAAAGAAGTAAGTTCAAACTCAGAGAAGAGTGGGTCTGAAGATCAAGAAAGAGATCTTCTTGCAACTAAGACTGTGCAAGAGAGAAAGACAAAGAAAACTTGGACCAATGCTCATCAAGGAAATCAAACCATAAGTGACCCATCAGCAGGAGTTACAAAAAGAAGAAGAATTGTAGGAGCCACTGCTTTACTCTCACAAGTTAAACCTAAATTTGTTGAAGAGGTTGCACAAGACAAAGCCTGGGTCAAAGTTATCAATGAGGAGTTAGATCAAATCGAGAAGAATGATACATGGGAGCTGGTTCCAAGACCCATTAACAAGAATGTCATAGGAACAAAATGGGTGTTTAGAAATAAACACAATGAAGATGGCAAGGTGGTGAAGAACAAGGCTAGGCTGGTTTGCAAAGGCTACACTCAGATAGAAGGGGTAGATGTTGATGAAACTTTTGCACCAGTAGCAAGGCTGGAAACTATTAGAATGTTTTTAACTTTAGCAGCACATAAGAGGTATAAAGTTTATCAGATGGATGTGAAATCAACCTTTCTGAATGGGCTCCTGAAAGAAAAAGTGTATATTGAACAACCCGATGAAGTACAAATCAATGAGGATGAGACATACGTGTGCAAGTTGAAGAAAGCCTTGTATGACCTTAAACAAGCCCTAAGAGCATGGTACAGCAAGCTAAATGCGTATTTGAGAAGGTTGAATTTCAGAAAAGGAACAGTTGATAATAACCTATATGTGTTCAACTCATAGAAAGGCCAGTTGATAACCATAGTATATGTAGATGACATCATCTTTGGAGGGGATCACTCTGAGCTATGCCAAGAATTTGCACAGAAGATGAGTGAGGAATTTGAGATGTCATTAATTGGAGAAATGACTTACTTTCTTGGATTACAGATAAAACAGTGTGAAGAAGGTATTTTTATTTCTCAAACAAAATATGCCAAAGAAATGCTAAAAACGTTTGACATAGAGGATAGCAGACCTGTCAGTATCCCTATATAAGTGGGCTGCAAGTTAACAAAAGATCAAGAAGGAAGGAGTACAAGCCTTATAGAATACAGGAAGATGATAAGGAGCCTTCTGTACCTTACGCCATTAAGACTTGATCTCATGCAAGCTGTGTGCATTACCAGCAGATTCTAAGCTAATCATAAGGAAACTCATGTGTTAGCAGTGAAAAGAATCCTAAGATACCTCAAAGGGACATTGGAAATGGGTTTGTGGTATCCTGCCATGGATTCTGTAAAACTACAAGCATATACTGATGTAGACTGGGCAGGAAGTACAGAAGACAGAAAATCAACCAGTGGCTGTAGCTTCTACTTGGGTTCAAAGTGTGTTGTATGGTTAAGTAGAAAGCAAAATAGTGTTGCTTTGAGTACAGTTGAGGCTGAGTATATGCTGCTTGTATAGCATGTACTCAGGTAATATGGATGCAAAGATAATTGGCAGATTTGGGTGTTGAAGTGAAGTTACCAATGAGTGTACTTTGTGATAATCAAAGTGCAATTGATTTCAGCAAGAATCCAGTTCAACATTCAAGGAGCAAGCATATTGACATCTAGTATCATTTTATCAAGGATCAAGTGGAAGAAGGCACAATTCAGTTGGAGTATGTTGGCATTAAAGATCAAATCTCAAATATTTTAACTAAACCTCTATCCACATAGCTGTTTGAAAAGCACAGAATGAGTCTGTCTGTGCAAATGCCTCTTTAAGCTTGAAGTTCAGGTGAATCCTCTATCTCTACTTTGCGGGTTTTTTAAATTTGTAATTGGTTGGCAAAGGGAAAGAGAAGCAATAGTGTATGGGGAGCTGTTAAGGAAGGGGGAGTTGTAATTCATCTGTTTTTGGATTATTACTCTAAGAAGATTATGAAGGACTGCTACATAATGGTTTTTATTGTGAGTGTTGCCAACAATTACAAAGGGGGAGATTGTTATTCTCATAGCCTTGTATGGGTTGTAATTGTTGTCAACCAAATTTAAGTGTGCAAGTAGAAGTGGCTCATATCTCAGGAATTACAGGATAAGACTAGCATGTCAAATAACCTTGTAAAGTGATCTCCTTGGAGTGAACTTGTAGAGGGAGTTTAGCATTGCTTGAGTCTTAGTGTGACAGTGTGACAGGGTTGTATACGGATAATAAATTCATAAAAAGTTAAATTTACATGTCCGTAATCTTGTCCTGAGACAAAGTCTAGGAGCGATTCCAGATGAGCGAAATAATTTCGGGGTTACAGACAGACAGGGAGTCCAAAAGAAGGGAAGGTTATGGAATTTTGACTTAGCATTTCCGAAAGATGGGCAGTTACAGGGGCAGTTTCTTTTGTACATTTTTAACTGTTCATGGGCAATCCTGGTTATTCATTCAAACATTCAAAGGATGAGATTTTAGTACAAAGAAAAGAGCAAGAAAAATAAATTAAAAAGGAGGATAATGCTAAATTTTGAATGGAACAGTAATATGAAGCCACATAGAGGGGCAAAAAAAGAAATTCACCGCAGCTACAGTAAGCCCTACTAAGGTTTCCATAGAGGGCAGTATATAAACCAAGACTTATCTCATTTGAAAAGAGTGAGACAACCTAGTAAAGATATTCGATGAAGCATAGAGAGAACTCAACAAATTTCTAGATTTCTTCAATAAAAATTAGAGAGTGTTTTAGTGATCTTTCAAGTGGCAGAGAAGTAGCTTATTCAAATCAAACAGAGGCAAGACAAGTTAGAAGAAGGGTAGACACAGTAAGTGACACTCTTTGTATTGTGATTGCTTTGTATTTGTAATAGTGAAAGGAGTAGAAGATTAAGGCATTCGTTGTAATCATAGGGGATACCACATTGTTATTTTTAAGTATAGTGAATTGTCTCAGTAGAGGAAGAATATCTACCACTGTGGAGTATGTCTCATGGGCAGAACCATGTAAATCTCTTGTGTCCTTACTTTGAATTTACATTCTATGTTTTGAATTGAGTTGTGAACAAAGCTAAAGAATCATCAAACCCATAACCTAGAAGAAGACCTAATCAAGAACAACCAATCTGTTTAATAGGCAAAGTGTCTGAAAAGTAACTTTGGGGACTATTATGATTAGTAGGTAACAATAGATCTACCTTAGTTGAATTTAAGAAAGAGTTCATTTCTAAGAAGAGTTTAAAGTTGTTCACCCACCTGCATATTGACAAGAGCTAAAGTATTAAAGAAGTAGAGTACTTTGGCTTAAATTATCAGAGTTTTTCAAGGAGGTGATACTAATTCACCCCCCATCTCAGTATCACAGACTAGTAGATCCTATGGTGAAGTTGGGAACTTCAATAAGTTTGAACTAACTTTCAACCCTTGAATAAATCAGCTGTCAATACTTTGTAAATGTTGCAAACACATCTCAAAGGCACTCATAACATCAAATCAATAAAGACAAATATATGAGATGTTGTTGACAACAAATCCAACATTAATCATCAAAGATGGGCTCAATAATCTCCCCCTTTGGATTTAATGTGTTACCAACAAATCCCATTTGGATTTGTTTGCAACACATTAAATTCAAAAATCAACAATTAATTATAAGCATCAATGTCAACAAAAAGAAAAACCTCCATTTTTGAAATTCACAACTTACCCTAAAATAGACATCTCTTTTTTTTTTTTGCATGTGGGCCTGATACCAATTGGAAATAGTTAACAATTTCTCCCTTTTATTTGTTTCTCCCCCTTGATAATTTCTCCCTCTTAATTTAATTTTCCCCTTTGGATATATCAAGTTACTCCCTCATTTGATCAGTATATACTCTTTTTGGATTTATGTAAATATCTTTCTCTTTGACAACAAATCTAAAGAATAATAAAAGAGGGATGGGGAGGGGAGGTTAGAGGCATACCTTAACCTCTAAGGGGTGGCTGAACATATAAGTTTAGTTTTAACTTCTGAAACATCTCTCTTGACAAAGATTTAGTGAAAATATTTGCAACTTGCTCTGTGGTAGGCACATACTACAGCTTTACTTCATTTTTCTTCACTTTTTCTTTAATGAAGCAGTACTTGATTTCAATATGTTTAAATCTATAGTGTTGGATAGGATTCTTTGATAAATTGATCCCACTTTCATTGTCACAACCAATCAGCAATGGCAGTTACACATCCACCTTTAAATCTTCAAGTTATTGTTTCATCTATAGTATTTGAGTACAAGCCTAAGTAACATCCACATATTTAGCCTCTACAATGCTTAGAGTCACTGAATTTTACTTTTTGCTATGTCATGAAACACATCTACTACCCAAATAAAATGCACCACCTAATGTAGACCTTTTATCATCACAATTTCCAACCCAATTAGCATTTATATGCTTATATAAATTAAGTTGTCCACTTTTATCATAAAGTAACCCAGAATTTGTTATGCCTTTAACATATCTCAAAATTCTTTTAATAACCATGAAGTGAGATTCCATGGACTCACTTTGAAATCTAGTAGAAAGTGTTATAGCAAAAACAAGATCAGGCCTTGATGTTGTCAAATACAGTAAACTTCTAATCAACTTTCTATATTCCTTTTGATAAACCTTTTTGCCTTCTTTATCTTTTCTTAACTTTGTTCCAACAACGATGGGAGTGTTTACTTTTTTAAAGTTCTCTATTTCAAACCTTTTTAACTTACAAGTATATTTTTCTTAGAAGAAGAAAATTTCAGCCTTGCTTTGTAAAACTTATAGCCCTAAGAAGAATTTCATTTCACATAGCATAAACATCTCAAATTTCTTCTTTATTTGATTAGTAAAAGCAGTGTAAAAGGCCTCTTTTCAACAGCTAAAATTATTTCATCAACAAAAACTACAACAATTAATTGACCCTTTTTATCTTCCTTTATGTACAAGTTGTTATCCACACTCCCTTTTTTAAATTTCATTTCTTTGAGACATATAACTAACTTGGAATACCATGCTCTTGGAGCTTGCTTTAAGCTATATAAAGTCTTTTTCAATTTGCACACACTTGAACCATCATGGTTAAATATAAAACCATTAAGCTGTTTAATAAATACCTCTTCTTCAAACTTTCCATTAAAAAATGTTGATTTCTCATCCATTTAATAAACTTTGTAATTTCTTTGAGCCACAATGGCCATGAATATTCTAATTGCTTTAAATCTGGCCATAAGAGCAAAGGTCTCTTTAAAATTAATACCTTCTACTTGTGAGTAGCCTTTGCAAATAAGTCTTACCATGTTTCTTATAATCTCACCATTTTCATTAAGCATATTTCTAAACACCCACTTGGTTCCAATAATGTTTTTCCCTTTAGGTCTTGGAACTAAACACCAAGTGATGTTCTTTTCAATTTGATTAAGCTCTTCATTCAAAGCACACACCCATTCCTTGTGCTTTAATGCTTCTTCCACTAACTTGGGTTTAACTTCGAATATTAATGAAGTTTGTTTACCACTTTTTAGCCTTCTTCTAGTCTGTACAGAATCCTCTTTGCTGTCAATAATGTTTTTAGTATTAACTTCAGCTCTAACTCTTCTGTGAGTTTGGTAATGCCTTGATTCATTTTCTTCATCACTTGTAATTAAAGAATCAACATTGTCTTCATGCTGAACAACCTCTAATTTATCACTTCCATATTCCTTTTCATTATCACACATAGCATCTTTAGCTTCCTCATGCTGTGATTGTATTGTGGAACCATCTTCAATCACTTTAACACCAAAGCTATCTATAATTTTTGCAGCCTTTTGTTGTAACATCTGAAGCCTCTTCTATTTGGTACATAGCCCAAGAATATGCCTTTATCAGCCTTTTTATCAAATTTTCCAAGGTTTCAAATACTTTAATTTTAATAAGGCATAGGCTTCCAAATACTTTAAAATATTTTACACTTGCCTTTTTTCCATTTTACAGCTCATAAGGTGTCTTTTCTATATGTAGTCTCATTAAGCATCTATTTTGAATCTGAGTGGCAGTATTGATAGCCTCTCTCTAGTAGCCATATGAGGTACCATACTCAGCCAACATGGTCCTTATCATCTCCACTAGGTTTTTATTCTTTCTTTCAATCACTTTATTTTGTTGGGGTGTATAAGGACAAACATATTCATGCTTCACTCCACGCTTCTCCAAATAATTTTTAAATTCACTACAAGTGTATTTTGTCCTATTGTCTATCCTAAGTCTTTTAATTCTTCTCTTTAATTGATTTTCAACCAGCCTTTTGTAGCTCTATCACCCTTTGATGATTTTTGTCTCAGAGGCCTATAAATTTCTGAATGAATGAGCTCTAATGGCTTCTTTGTTTTAATCTCCACATTTTTTTAGATAGCATTCACCATCTTTCCTTTTTGATAAGTATTGCAAATGGTATTTCTTTCTCTTTTCAGATTAGGTACATCTTTCACAGCTTCATTTTTGGACAATTTGTTCAACCCCTTTTATCCAAGATGTCCCAATCTTTTATGTCATAACAAATTCTTATCTTTGGTGCTTATGTAACATGTGATTTTGCTGCTGGAAACTTGGTATAAGTTTCCATTTGTTCTTTCTCCCTTTGTAAGAACAGCACCATTACTTCATCTTTTTACTGTGCAGCCAATCTTGCTAAAAGTAACTTCATGTCCATCATCACAAAGTTGGCTACAATGATTAACTTGTGTTTTAACCCTTCACCATAAAGCACTTCCTCTGATTTCAGCTTTTCTGCACCAATTTCAGAACAGCAACACCTTTAATCTTTAAGGCACCATCATTGCCAAATCTGACTAACCCTTCATTATATTTTTCTACTTCCTTCAACACCTTAGAGTCTCATGTCATATGTGAAAAGCAGCCATTGTCAAGGATCTATGGCTCTTCTTTCTTGGAAGCTTTTAAGGCTACTTCCACAACCATTGCAATTTCCTTTCCTTTTCTTCTTCTTTGGCCAAAAGTAGGAGCATATATAGGTGTTCTCCTTTGCATTCTTTTACCTGGCAGCAATGTCAAACACTTCTCAACAATATGTTTAGCCTTTTTTACATCTTTCACAAATTTCTTCTAATATATGAAATTTGTTTCTTAGTAGAATTTGACTTCCTTTCACTTGAGGTTATCTCCTTTCTTAATAAAGTCTCCCCCTAGACTTTTGCCTCACATTCCTCTTTATAATAGGCCCATTACACCAGCACACAATAGCCTTATGCCCATATTTACCACAACACCAACAAAATCCTTCAAATTTGAATTTTCTTTTTTTAACAAGTTCATATCCCCTATCTTCAGTACCTATCTGGTAGTAATCATCATTATAATTATTTCTCACACCTTTTGCAACCTAATTTTTAGGTGTGGTAACTTTCTTTCCTTCTTTGACAACCTGTCTCCTTTGGATAAGAGCTTTCTTCACATCTTTCCTAACCCATTTTAGCTTGGGTTAATTTCTTTTCTCCATAACATCAACTTCTTTTAATTTTATCTTTTCTTTGTATTTGCTTTCTAATACAAACACAATTTTCTTTTTCTCTTCTACCCTCTTATTTAACTTTTCAATATAGTCAAGTCCTTTTTTCCCCATGAAGTAAGGTCTTTGTTTACTTAAACACTTATCCAACTTTTTGGTAGTATCCTCCTTAATAGCATTTGTTGAAAAGGACTTTCCTCTCACTTTCATAACCTATATAAAGCTCTCTTCATGCTTTTTCAATTTAAATTCAGCCTTATGGACCTTGGCTTGTAAATTTAGCACTTCTTGCTCTTGTGCAATCATCTTAGAGCAAAAATGTTCTTGTATTTTTCCTTGCTCTACTTTAAGTACATTTAGCTCCTTAATTTTTTTCAAGTACTTCTTCTTTTTTGTTTCAAACTCCTTTTCTTGCACTTAGAAATTAAATTTATCGACATTAGAATTTTTATTTAACTTCTTGAGATTCTTTACCTCCTTTTCCAGCTAGCTATTTTTATGCAAACAAGCTCTTAATTCATTCTTAAGTTGCTGCAACATCTTTTTCTTTTCCTCTTCATCTGATTCCTTATCACTTAAGGATTCTTTTTTATCATTTACTTGTGCAACCAGCACATTTTCTGCAATATCATCATTTGAATCATCATCAGTTAGTTCTTTAGAATTTTCTTCATCTAACTTGCTCAAGAAATTTCTTTTTTTGAATCTAAAGAATTCCTTTTTCCCTTTGGCATTTAAATTCCCAACTTTAGAATAACTAGATTTCTTTGTTCTCTTCATTGGGCCAAGCTCATCATCATCATCACTATCTGCTTCTTTTCTCTTTGGGTTGTCCACTACAAAGTGCCTAATGCCTTTACGACTAAAGCACTTTAAGGGTATTTTTCCTTTTAATTCCCTTTTTCTTTCCTTATATTTTTGGTGATATATGCCATGATTTTATCAAATTTAGTATCACCATCTTCTACTTTAGAGCTGTTAGTGGATTCTTCTCATTGTCCTTTAATTTTTAATTTCTTCATAACCTTGAAGGCTAACTCCTTCTCTGCCTTAGGCTTATTTTCTTTCTTTATTAGGGCTATTCCCATTTCATAAGCCACTAATATGCTATATAAATCATCTAATGGTAACTTATCCAAATCTCTATCTTTTATGGAGGAAACTTTAGCATTAAAAGTCTCTGGTAAGGTTCTAAGTATCTTCTTTACCACAGTAACATCATTGATTTCCTCTCTATAACCTCTAATAGAGCATATAATTTTGTCTACTTTTGTAAAGAAGGCATCCACAAATTCATTATTCAGCATCTTTATATCTTCAAATTTGCTCCTCCAGATTTGTATCTTGACTTCCTTCACAACCTTATTTCCTTCATAAATATTTTTTAGTCTGTCCTAAATTTCTTTGACTGTGTTGCACCCCATCACTTTTGTGAATTCGTTATTTGATAAAGAGGTATCTAAGGCATTTCTAACCTTTCCATCATACTTTAAATTCTTCTTATCAGTAAATGTTATAGCAACACCTTCAGCAGTAGGAGTAAAGTCACTAAAAATAGATTAAAAAACATCCAGACCAAGTGAAAGCAAATATAAGGTCATTCTATTCTTCCATAATTGATAATTTTGTCCATCAAAATTAGAAATGTCCTTGCTATTAACACTATTTATGCTCTCCATGACATTAACTAGTAGATAATATATTCACAGCAGTAGATGTAAAGATTCACAGTAGTGAAAAAAATTCAAATCTAAGTATAATAGATCAATATAGGAACCCAAAGCTTTAATACTAATTGATAAAGACCTTTTTAAGTCTCACACTAAAAGGGAGACTGAGTGAATTAGTGTGAGATATTTACTTTTTACAAATTTGTTCAGATTAAACCTCTGTGACCTATTAAAGTTTATGATCTATTTTTATCTTACTTATATATGTAAGAATGGCCGTATGAATGTCAAGTAAGTACAAGCACACAAAAAACACACAAATTTTTTACGTGGTTCACTTACAATATGTGAGTTACATCCACAGTGTGATAGGATCTTTCCTAGATCATACAATCCAATCTTGCTATCAAGAGATATGAATGATGTAGCAGAAAGATCTCTCCTTAACCACTGTAGAATGATCACTCCTTAACTACTTACAATGATCTCCCGATCACCTCAAGGGTTTTTCACCCTTTTACAAAAAAGTACATCAAAAGGTTATGACAAAAACTCCCCTAAGAAATATCTTTCCATGTGCACAGGCTGTTATAGCTGGAATAATGATCTTCTCCTTTGGAATATCCTTCTTTATGTGTAAGACAAAAATGGCCTTCAGAGGCTCTAGATATCCCTTTGTTGTATGCTCTCTTTTCTCTTTTATCTCTTGAATAATTCCTCTTATTGTATGGGCACACACACACTTTTTCTTTGTATTTTTCTGCTACTTTCACTTCTCTTTTCTACTATTCTTCCATTTTCTTTTGGTGGCTACATGCTATTTATATGCCTTAAATTTAGGATTGCCCTACCATCAACGGTCAACATTGATTCCTATATAAAAAGGCCTCGCAAGATACTTTTACTTAGCACCCTTCTTATGGTCCTCTTGCCACGTGTCCTTCTTTTTTAAAATGAGTTATGTGTTTTCATAAAACTGATCATGTACAGGTCTTGAGGATTAAATTAGTCACGTACAAGTCACATCAAATAGTTGTTGGCACATACTGATGATTTGGTTAGCCATTTGGTTAAGTTTAACAATCCATTCATTGTACATATCCTTATCTTTAAGAATAGTATCCATAATAGATGCACCATAAATGAGCATATTAGAATACATAGGTCGTTTCAATTGACTCTCAACCCTTGAATAAATCAGCTGCCAACACTTTGTAAATGCTATAAACACATCTCAAAGGCATTCATAACATCAAGTCAACAAGGAAAAATATATGAGATGCTATTGATAACAAATCCAACATTAGTCATCAAAGGTAAGCTTAACATAAGCTTTTGTCTTTTTGTCTTTATGTATTAGCTAAGCTTGTAATTCAATTAAATGTCTATCAAATGATCCATATTACATATGGAATGTCTTAATCAAAGGAAACCAAATACTTATTCTCTTTTACAATTAACAAAGCAAGGACTTAGACATACCAAAAAGTCCTAGTTGATATTGACCATGATAATTGCCTTTTCAACATTAAGGCTTGGCTTTATTGAAGGGGTGGAAGCTATAGATTGGATCCAAAGTGTCTCTTAGGAGTTAAGAATTTGGAAGCCAAATAATATATTTATTCAACAAGCAAAAGATCAAAACCTAATCACCTATGTAAAACATTATAACAATGTAATTTAAGAAATCCTAAAAAAAGCATATAAATAAAACAAATGAGATTTTTTTTTTTTTTGAGAAAGAATTACTAATTGGTAATCATTAGGTAATGACATGAGATGATGGGGATAAAGGAATTACTTGACAACAGTAACAACGTAGGGTGGTAGTGATAGCGAAGCTGGTAATAGTAGTATTGGCCTAAAATGGCAATAACACCAACATGTAAAACATTATAGTAATGTAATACCATCAATTTTATACATAAGAAGATTACTAAAAAAAACTACTTTCTTCATAAATAATTGCAACAAGTTTGCTATAAATGTTACAAATAGAAGAAATTTGAATTACTAAAGAAAGTGCACAAAGGTAAAGCTCTTATTGCAAAGGTTAGATTATTTATATTAATTTATTTTTATTACCTTTAGAAAGTTATGAGATTGTTCATAGCATTAATTATTTATGAACATTAGGAGATATTACTTAAATTTTTTTATGTTAACCATGAAGTTTCTATTGAATGGACATATGGTAGAGTTACAAGGAGCGTACAGTGGCAAAATCACTATCATCACAAGCCATCAGATGGAGAGAGTCCTATAAAAAGTGGCATAAGGGTTCCTTGTGCATTTGTACAATATAGAGGTGACAAAATCTCTGAAGTTCCAGACTTCTCTCTAGGATCTACTAGTTTGTGATACTGAGAGGGAGGTGAATCAGTATCACCACAATTCACAATTCATAGGTAAGTGGACAACTTCAACCTCTTCTTAAAAGCAAACTCTTTCTCAAACTCGACTAAGGTACATCTATTGCTACCTACTAATCAAAATAGTCTCCAAAGTCACCTTTCAGACACCTTGCCTAATAGACAATTCGAATATTCTTATTTAGGTCTTTGTAAGGTTATGGGTTGGCTGATACTTTAGCTGTGTTCACAACTCAATTCAAAGCACAAAACGTAAAGCAAATTAAGGACACACGAGATTTACGTGGTTTCGTCAATGTGACGTACATCCACAGTGCTAGGGACTCTCCCTTACCGAGACTATCCACTATACTTGAGAATTCTAGTTACAATGAATGTCTTAATTCTCTACTCCTTTCAATATTGTAATTACTAAGTAAGTACAATACAAAGAGTGTCACTTACTGTATCTACCCTTCTTTTAACTTGTCTTGCCTCTGTTGAATTGAAAGGCTGCTCCACTGCCACTTAAAAGTTCACCGCAACGCTCTCTAAACTCTCTTGAAGAAATATGAAAATACGTTGAGTTCTTTCAATGTTTCACCGAATTCCTTTTCTTTGTGATTCACACAGCTCCTGCTTTCACCGTCTCACGGTCTCACCCATCTCCTATTTCACCGTCTCACCATTTCACGGCCTGCCCTCAGGCTTCTGGTCTATCGTTGCACGTCTGTTGGCCTACACTATGCTTTTGGTTTTGCTGGTTTAAGTCACATGGCCTGCCTCACTACCATTGCACTTCTGTTGGCCTGCACCACTTTTTGGTTTTGCTGGTTCAAGTCACACGGCCTACCTCACACCTCACGGATACCAGGTCTACTCTCCCCGTTGCTCGTTTCTGCTGTACCCCTGTCGCACGCATGTTTTGGTTTGCTAGTCACAAGCACATTTTGGTCTCACACACATTCTGGTCTCATGCACGTTCTTATCCGTTTTTGGTTTTAGCCGTTGCACGTTCCTTTTCATTTCTGGTTTTCTTCCAACCGGTGGTGCGCCATCATGCCCCTCACCAATGGTGTATCATTTTTTCAAGGTTGGTCTTCTCTCCTGCCGTGGTGTATCTGGTTCTTCAGGTTAGATTCTGCACGTTCTAGTTTTTAAGGTTAGATTCTGCACATTCTGGTGGTGTGTCGTCTCTTCCAGGGTCTGCACATTTTGGTTTTTCAAGTTTGGTCTCTCCTGGTGGTGTATCTCTTCCAACGTGTAGGGTTTTCTCTCTCAAAATTTTTTTGCTATTTTTCGTTCTGCCATGTACACCCTTCACTGAGTACTGTGTTTTTCCAAGTGCTGTGTTTTTGGGTGCTATGTTTTGTTGGGTACTGTTTGGCCGTCTGCTCTCTCTTCTCCTTAAACATTCTTTTTTGTTTTGGCCAGCACTCACTTTCAACGCTTTAGGGTCTTGTATTTCTCTCTTTTGGTCGGCTGAATGGATGCTCTAGCATTGCTGTCCGTTTTGCTTAATTGCCAACTTCTCCTTCTTCTAACGATGGCTTTTCTCTCTCTTCCAAGTGTTTTCTCTCTCTTCATCCAACGGCCTCACTGTGCGGCTACACTGTTCACTACTTTTCTATTTTACCGTCCCCTATTCTGTCGTTCACTTGTCGTCAATGTGCTTTGGCCATATGTTGTGTTTTTCTGTTTTCTCTATTTGGCCATCCACACACTTTTGTGTTTTGTCGTGTATTCAATTATGTTGATCTTACCTTAATTTTGTCTTCCAAGGTTTTTATATACTCTCTTCCATGAAACCCTAATAGGGCTTACGCAGCGAATTTACGTTCTTGCCCCTCCAGGGCTTATGCAGCAGATTTACGTTCTTGCCCTTCCATGTGGCTTTACTTTCTTGCCCTTCCATATGACTTTACTTTCTTGCATACTTAAACCTAGTTGACAACAATTACAACCCATACAAGGCTATGGGAACAATAATCTCATTCTATAAAAGTGAAAGAGGTTGATGTATTATCGATTAAATTATCTAAATTATTTGTTAAATCCATAAGTCTATCCTTAAGGAAGGCACATAATCATCATATTCCTTTATTATTTAGAAGTATGCCTAAAAATTTCCAACCTTATTGTTATTTGTAATTCCAAAAGGAAAGATTGGGAAAATTATACAAGAGACATACAAAGACTAAAAAAGAAAGGCAATATTAGTTCCTACTCTTTTTTTATTCTCTTAATAAAGAAGAAATGTAGATCTTAAAGGATATGGATAAACTATTAGGCATATAACTACTTTACTATGAAGGATAAATATCTTATTTCTATGTTGATGAACTATTGGATGATTTGGAACATATTTAACTATTAACTAAAATCAATTTAAAATTGGGTTATCATTAAATTTAGGTTTATGACAAGGATATTTAAAAGATAGTTTTTAGGACATATGATGGTCATTATGAGTTCTTGGTTATGCATTTTGGGTTTACCAACGCTCTTTCAATATTTCAAAACTTAATGAATGACATATTTTAGTCACATTTGCACAATATTGACCTAAATTTTTTTAATAATATTTTGGTATACAATTATTCTTTTAATGATCATCTATCATATTTATGAATTACATTTAATACTTTGTGTGAGCATTTTTTCTTTGTTAAGAAGTCAAAGTGTAATTTTTATAGGTTAAAATGCAATTTTAGGGCACTAACAAATTTCCTTATAGATATATGATGTTATCGCTTTAGGTCTACCAATCTATAAACTCTTATTACTTCTCTAAATTTAGCTCAATTTGCTATTGTCCTCTACCCCATATGCATCATAGTAAGGTTAGCCATTCCCTTCCCACCTTTAGACTCCATTAGCTACTTAGCTAAAACCTATATTAGGCTTAAAGTTTAAAATGTTGTTATCTTGGTTAATTGTGGCAAAGTATAAATGCAATGCCCCCCAAAAAAAGAAAGAAAATTAGTTCTTTTTTTATAATTTCATTTACTTTTCACTATATTTCTTTCTTACAATTTTCTTTTACCACTTTATAAGTTCCCAAACAAAGTGTCAAAAGTTGCACTTGTCATCTTGCTTCCTTGATAAGTTAAGAACATAAGGCTAGTAATTTTTATATTAACTTATGATTTTAAATTTTATTCAGTTTTTATATTTAATTTTACTTAGTATAAAGAGGGAGAGATAAACAAAAATGCAAAATGGACTAAAAGTCTCGATAAGTAATCAAAAACCATAAAAAAAAAGATTATTCATGCCCATACCATTTTTGTTAAGAGGACTATGATAACAGATCAAGATAAATTACATTAGACATATCTTTTGTTAGATATATTATGTACAATTAATAAAATAAAGCAAAGATATTAAGATTATAGTTAAAATATGTTATTTCACTATTATAAAATATAGTATGTTTTATTAATTATTAATAAAAGATTACTTCATTGATTGTTTACAGTGAACTCAATAAAAGAATTTGTCCTACAAGTATTTTTGTCTAAAGAAAAGTAGTCATGGATTTTATGCTACTACATTAAGTCTACCATGATGCTTCTAACCAAAAATTTCAAAACCTCATAAGCTATTCAACATTCAAATGCAGCATTATTGTTAAGATATATATGTTGATGTTATGGTTTTAATATTACAATGTCAACAAAAGGAGAAGTTTTCCTAGAAATAGGATTCGTAAAAAGTAGCCTTTTGGTTAGTCTTCCTTATTTCATCCTCAATTTTGTGCATATATCAAAGAAACTTCAATTAAAGTCATGATAAGATTTATAGACCTAAGTTTTTCAAACATCCAAATTTTCTAGCATTAGAAATACAATTTATTTGTTAACTTTGTTTTATAAGATTTAAGATGAAAGAATGTGCAATTAGAATATAATTATATTGTGAAAGAAAAGAAGGAAAAATGAAAAGGAATCCAAAAGAAGGGCAATTATTGTATTAGTTTATTTTTTTATGTTTTGTAAATAACAAAATTATTATCTAGCAATTGTTATGCATTAAATCTTTATCTATAAAGGAAAAATTACATTATGTACTTCATGTAGTAATAGACCATATCCCTTATTAATAAATGTAACAAGTTATACCTTGATATTTGATTTTAGTAATAAAAAATTTTATCCCTTCAAGTCTTTGTTAAAGACGGTTTGAAATAATTATAAAAATTCTCATTATAGTTAACTTTAATTGACTAAAATAGCCTTGGTACATTCAAAGGGAAAACCATTGAAGTTTTTGAATATAATTGATTGTTAAATATTAAAGATTAAAGAAAAAGTTTCACAAAATGAATTTTTGTTAATTGAGACATTATAAAAAAAAAGAAAAGGAAGTATAAAAGAATTAAAATCATAAACTTACCCAATAATTCTACAAAATCAAGTAATATACAAACTAAAAATTGAAAATTAGATGATTGAATGAGAAATTTTATATACTTTAAAGATGAAAGAGAATATGACACCTTTTTCTCCATGGTGTTTTGTTTTCACTAAAGTGTTTAAGATTTTTGTGGACAAAAGAGAAAGGAAATAAAATCATAAATTTACCCAAAAATTCTACAAAATGATTTTTTATTGATTGAGACATTAAAAAAAAAGGAAAAAGGAAGTAAAATAAAAAACTTACCCAATAATTCTACAAAATGAG
Source organism: Ceriops tagal (assembly GCA_021533255.1). Classification (NCBI taxonomy): domain Eukaryota; kingdom Viridiplantae; phylum Streptophyta; class Magnoliopsida; order Malpighiales; family Rhizophoraceae; genus Ceriops; species Ceriops tagal. Next base: position 4,786,145 of record CM038600.1, read on the forward strand.
TAATATACAAATTAAAAATAGAAAATTAAAGGATTGAAAAAAAAGTTTTATATATTAAAAAAATAGAAAAGAAAATGACATCTTTTTCTCCATGGTGCTTTGTTTTCACTTAGGTGTATAGGATTTTTGTAGATAGAAGATAGAAAGGACATAAGAAAATATTTGTTTTATTTTATATATACAATTAGGGGTAAAGATAATTTTTCATAATTTTCATTATTGCTAATTGACTCTAATTAGTCAAAAAATGTAGCTTACCAGTTACAAAAATATAAAGATATGGTTCATTATGACACCTTAAATACAAGGTGTGTTATATAATTTTATCATTTGTAAATCATTGTCTTTATGTATTGAATACACATTAGTTATCAAGAATTAAAAAAAAAAAGGTTGATAGTTAGAGAAAATGAGACAAAAGAAAGTTAGAATGAGTTGGTAGAAGGGCCCTTTAAAATGAAAAAGTATTGTTTTTTCAAAAATATAATGTTTTTTTGGCATAATTGTTTTTTGTTCATCAAGAAACTTATTGAGTTATAAGCTATACAATAAGAATAACTCTTCATATTCTCATAAAGTATATACTCCTTTTTCTAAGATTAAAACTTGGGATCTTTAAAATAAAAGTTTAAGTCCTATTTTTATAATGCAAAGCTAGTTCACAAGGATGTGAGATTATGTTGCATGGTGAATTATTAAGATTCAAATTGCAAGTTATAGAACTTGATTCGTATACTAAAAGTATGGGAATTCAATGTGGGATTTATATGAACTTAAACTTTTCTGCCTTAACAGCAAGCTTTTGGGATATGGTTCTCTTAAAGTTCATATTAATATAAAATCTATAATGGAGCTTCAAGTAATTAATCCTAGCAATTGTAATGACTTTTACCACCTAATTGCTTTATTTTTTTTTTCTTCTTTTCTCGCTCCACTAGCCACATAGTTATTACAACTATTTTAACTACCAATGGTTTGTTTAACTTATAATCAAGCTTTCAGTTAATCCTCTTAATCTATTTGTCTAGTTGTTTGTAATCAATTGCATTAAACCCCCCTCTTTTAAAACTATTGTCCTTAAAGGTTATAGAAGGAACCCTTTTTTATAAGTCATAATACAATTATAATGTAATAATAGATGTTGGGTGGTTTAACCACTAAACTAAAACCTATGTAGCTGTCATATTGCCACATTTAACCAATCAATGAGCTAAAATAACTCTTACCTCTACAAGAATAATAGGATCAAGAAGAAATATTGACAACTTTAAAGAAATGGATCTTAAAAGCTTTAACTCAAGCTTTATTTAAGATACATGAAAAATGAAGTGAACCTTCTAACTAATAGGAAAAGTTAACATGTATGCAAAAAGGCCCACTTTAGCCCAATCTAATATGGCCCAAAGAACCTAAGAGAAAGTTTGAAATGTCAAATAATAAATGAATGCTTATACAGTTAAGGCTTAAAATAAATCTAATCTCCAACTACAAACTCTTTCATACTGTGATACTAATTAGCAAGTTAACACATGTGATATTAGGCCCTATTCAAATGATGTTTGAGTAGCTAAAACAAAGACTCCATAGTCCTTAATTGTTGATCTAAAGCAACAATATTAGTATCTCTAATTAAGGTAAATTTATGGGAGGTGGATCGCCATACAAGATCTTATAGTGTTGTTCCCATAACTTTATATAGGTTGTAATTGTTATCAACTAGGTTTAAGTGTGCAAGAAAGTAAAGCCACATAGAAGGGCAATAAGGTAAAAGCTATATGGAGGGGCAAGAATGTAAAAGCCACGTGGAAGGGCATGACAGTAAATTTGCCTTATTAGAGTTTTGAAGTTCCTGACTTCTCCCTAGGATCTACTAGTTTGTGATACTAAGAGGGGGGTGAATCAGTATCACCATAATTCACAATTTGCAGGAAAGTGAACAACTTTATCCTCTTCTTAAAAGCGAACTCTTTCTTAGACTCAACTAAGGTAGATCTATTGCTACCTACTAATCACAATAGTTCTCAAAGTCACCTTTCAGACACCTTGCCTAATAGACAATTCGGATGTTCTTGTTTAGGTCTTCGTTAGGTTATGGGTTGGCTAATACTTTAGCTGCGTTCACAACTCAATTCAAAACACAGAACGTAAAGCAAATTAGGGACACACGAGATTTACGTGATTCCATCAACGTGACGTACATCCACGCTAGTAGGGACTTTCCCTCTACCGAGACTATCCATTATACTTGTGAATACAGGTTACAATGGATGTCTTTAATTCTCTGCTCCTTTCACTATTGCAATTACTAAGCAAGTACAATACAAAGAGTGTCACTTACTGTGTCTACCCTTCTTCTAACTTGTCTTGCCTCTGTTGAATTAAAAGGCTGCTCCACTGCCGCTTAAAAGTTCACCGTAACACTCTCTAACCTCTCTTAAAGAAATCTGGAAATACGTTGAGTTCTTTCAATACTTCGTCGAATTCCTTCTCTACGTTGTTTCACACAACTCCTACTTTCACCATCTCACTGTCTCCCCCGTCTCCTTGTCTCACAGCCTGCCCTTACTTATCCGTTTCACACCTCCTTTGGCCGTATCAGATTTTCTCCCTTTACTGCTGGTCACTGTTCATCAACCGTCGGGTTTCTCTCTCCTTTTGCCGGTGGTGACTTTCTCTTCGTCCGTTTCACGGTTCTCTCCTTGTCGTGTCATTCGTTTGTCGCACACCGTCACAGATCTACTGTCTGCTCTTCCAATGGTGTCTCTCTCTTCGTTCGTCTCTCTCTCTTGCTATCCCGCCGGATTTCTCTCTCTCACCGTCCAACCATTCACTCTTCTTGGCCGTTCACCTATGTTCTGCCGTCGGATTTCTTTTTCTCTCCTTCCCATCGACTCCTCGGGTCTAGCCACCGGGTTTCTCTCTCTTCCAACAACTGTGTTTTCTCTCTCTTCCAATGGCTGTGTTTTCTCTCTCTTGTGTTTTGGCCGATGATCTCTCTCTTCGTTCAGCCTAGCTGTTGACCGTCTCTCTCTCGACAGTTGTTCTTCGTTCAACCCCCAATTTTTTCACTCGACAGCTACTGTGCAGCTACAGTGTTAGGCAATTATATTGGCCTTTATATACTCTCCATAAAACCTAATAGGGCGAATTTACTGTTTTGCCCTTCAATGTGGATTTTACGTTTTTGCCCCTCCATGTAGCTTTTACCTTCTTGCCCTTCCATGTAGCTTTACTTTCTTGCACACTTAAACCTAATTGACAACAATTACAACCCATATAAGGCTGTGGGAATAACAATCTCCCCCTTTGTAATTGTTGGCAACACTCATAACAAAAACTACTATGCAGCAATTTCAACTCCCCCTAAATATGCACTCCCCCTTTCTTAATAGCTCCTTCTGCACTGTTGCTTCTCTCCCCCTTTGCCAACCAATTACAAATCTGAAAAACTCGCAAAGTAGAGATGGAGGATTCACCTGAACTTCAGACTTGAGGAGGCATGTGCACAGATAGACTCAATCTGTGCTTCTTAAACAGCTTTGTGGACAGAGGTTTAGTTAAAATATCTAAAATTTGATCTTTAGTGCCAACATACTCCAATTGAATTATACCCTGTTCCACTTGATCTTTGATGAAGTGATATCGGATGTCAATATGCTTGCTCCTCGAATGTTGAACCGGATTCTTACTGAGATCAATAGCACTTTGATTATCACAAAGTATACTCACTGGTAACTTCACTTCAGCACCCAAGTTTGCCAGTTGTCTTAGCATCCATATCACTTGTGTACATGCTGCACAAGCAGCCATATACTTAGCCTCAGTTGTGCTCAAAGCAACACTGTTTTTCTTTCTACTTAACCATGCAACACACTTTGAACCCAAGTAGAAGCTGCAGCCGCTGGTTGATTTTCTATCATCTATACTTCCTGCCCAGTCTGTATCAGTGTATGCTTGTAGTTTAACAGAATCCATGGCTGGATACCACAAACCCATTTCTAGTGTTCCTTTGAGGTACCTTAGGATTCTTTTCACTGCCAACACATGAGACTCCTTAGGATCAACTTGGAATCTGCTGGTAGCGCACACAGCTTGCATAAGATCAGGCCTTGATGCTGTAAGGTACAGAAGGCTCCCAATCATCTTCCTGTACTCTATAGGGCTTGTACTCTTTCCCTCCTAATCTTTTGTTAACTTGTAGCCCACTATCATAAGAGTACTGATAGGTCTGCTATCCTCCATGCTAAACCTTTTCAGCATCTCTTTATTTCATCTTAGAAATAAAGATACCTTCTTCACACTGCTTTATCTGTAATCCAAGAAAGTGCGTCATTTCTCCAATCAATGACATCTCAAATTCCTCACTCATCTTCTGTGCAAAATCTTGGCATAGCTCAGAGTGATCCCCTCCAAAGATGATGTCATCTACATATACTATGGTTATCAGCTGGCCTTTCTCTAAGTTGAACATATATAGGTTATTATCAACCGTTCCTCTTCTGAAGTTCAACCTTCTTAAGTACGCATCTAGCCTACTATACCATGCTCTTGAAGCTTGATTAAGACCATACGAGGCTTTCTTCAGCTTGCACACATGTGTCTCATCCTTACTGATTTGTACTTCATCGAGTTGTTCAATATACACTTCTTCTTTCAGGAGCCCATTCAGAAAGGCGGATTTCACATCCATTTGATAGACTTTATACCTTTTATATGCTGTCAAAGCTAAGAACATTCTGATAGTTTCTCACCTTGCTACTAGTGCAAAAGTTTCATCAACATCTACCCCTTCTATCTGAGTATAGCCTTTGCAAATCAACCTGGCCTTATTCCTCACCACCTTGCCATCTTTATTGTGTTTATTCCTAAACACCCATTTTCTTTCTATGACATTCTTATCAGTGGGTCTTGGAACCAGTTCCCATGTATCATTCTTCTCAATTTGATCCAGCTCCTCATTGATAGCTTTGACCTAGGCTTTGTCTTGAATAGCCTCTTCAACAGATTTAGGTTCAACTTGTGAGAGTAAAGTAGTAGCTCCCACAATTCTTCTTCTTGTTGTAACTCGTGCTGATGGGTCACCTATGACATGATCTCCTTGATGAGCACTGATCCATATTTTCTTTATCCTTCTTCCTTGCACCATCTTAGTTGCAAAAGGATCTCTTTCTTCATCTTCAGACTCACTCTTCTCCGAGTCTGAACTTACTTCTTGTTCCTTTTCTTCAGGTTGGTCTGATTCTTCATCTACATTGAAGTCATCTTTTTCTTTGTCCTCAACTTCTCCATTCTGCATTATTTTCCAGTTCTCATCTATTCTCACATCACTGGAAGTGATCACTTTTCCTAGCTTATGCAGGAAAACTCTGTAACTTTTTGTCTTTTCTGAGTATCCCATGAAGATAACTTCATTAGACCTAGCGTTGAATTTTCCCAAGTTTTGCTCCTTATTCTTCACAAAACATAGGCTGCTAAAGACTCTGAGATACTTGGCTGTTGTCTTCTTCCCACTCTATAGCTCATATCGAGTCTTATCAGTATTGGGCCTTAGTAATACTCTGTTTAGCAGATGCACGGCTGTAAATGTTGCTTCTGTCCAAAATCTTGTGTGAAGTTTTGATTCTAGCAGTAGAGTTCTCGCCATTTCAACCACAGCTCTATTTTTCCTCTCTACCACCCTGTTCTATTGAGGTGTTCTTGCTGCTGCCATTTGATGATAAATTCCATGCTTCTCAAGATAATCTTCAAAAACTTTATTTGTAAATTCAGTGCCTTGATCTGACCTCAATACTTTGATCTTCTTTCCACTCTCATTTTCAGCCAATCTTCTGTATCTCTTGAAGCAATTCAAAACTTCTGACTTGTGTTTGAGGTGCATAAGGCAGGTCCTTCTCGAATAATCATCAACAAACAAAATGAAGTACCTCTCACGTTTCAACCCTTTTGTCTTCATCGGTCCACACAAATCAGTATGCACAATGTCAAGCACTGCTTCAAAACTGAACTCTTTGGTTTTGTACTGCTTTTTGGCATGTTTTCCTTTAGAGCATGCTAAACAAACATACTCTTTCTCTCTCCTGAGGTTGGGAACATCTCTGATTGTATGAGTAGTGGTCAACTTCCTCATGTTCTTCTGTGATAAGTGTCCCAACCTCCTATGCCAGAGTTGATTTTCTTCTTCTTTGGTGAGTAAACAACTGTTTGTCTTGTCCTCATCAATCACATATAAATTTCCAGCTGTTCTCTTCCCGACTGCTACAGTATTGCCTTCTTTACTCTTTACCTAGCAATCTATTTTTGTGAATATCACTTTGTGGTCGTCATTGCATAGTTGGCTAACAGATGCAAGATTATATTTGAGTCCTTCAACGTGCAGAACATCTTTCAGCTTTCCTTTTCCAATATTCACTGACCCCTGACCACTGATGTTGAGTGAATCATCATTGCCAAACTTGACTCTACCTTCTCTTGTTTGTTTAGCTTTGATAATTTACTCTTGTCTCCCATCATGTGCGAAGTGCATCCACTATCGAGGATCCACTGCTTATCCTTGTAATCAGTTTTTAGTGCAATTTCAGCTATATTAGCCACCTCCCTTTTTGCTCTATATTCCTTTTTCTGAACTAGCTAAAAGATAGCTTTCTCCTTTTTCTCAGCTTTAACTGCACCGCTTGTTTTCGTTGTGCCATTGAGTGCCTTCTCTTGCTCAAGGAGAAGTGTCATGCAACTCTTAGCATTATGGCCATCCTGCTCGCACCTTTCACACTATTCCAAGTCTGCCAATACAGCGAACTTGTTCTTTGAAACCACTGGTTTAGGCTTCCACCAACACTCCTTGTTAGTGTGTCCTTGCCTTTTATAGTATGTGCAAGAACTCACGACAAGTGTTCTCCTCTGAGTTTTGTATTGTCTCCCTCTGTATGAAGCGTCGTATCTTTTCAAGTTGGAGACATATGCTGGCCTTCTCCACCAACAGTTACTCGCCTTATGACCCCAAACTCCATAATAAAGGCAATGATCTTGAAACTGCCTCTTCTGTTCATCACTTGCTATGTAGGCAAAGTAGCTGGCTTCTTTGCTTGTGTGACTTTCATTTCAGTCACCTTCTTCTCCTTCTTCTGTTTAGTCGTAACCCTCTGCTGGCTAACTTTCTTTTCTTCCTTCTTATTTGCCACACTAGGTTGCTTCTTCAAATCTTCTTTATTCTCAGCTATCTTCTTCTGAGTCACAACCTTCTCTTTTAACTTCTGTGGCACATTCTTATTTTCTTTAGCCAATGCAGCCTAAGATTGCTGCACTTTCTCTACATTCTTCTCTCCTTTTACAAAACTTGTTTCTCCTACCACTTTAAACTTCTGCAAGTTCTCCTCACTCTTTTTGAGTTGTTGCTGAAGTCTCAGCAACTCTATCTCCATTTCTTCAATTGTTGAAGTCCTTGAGCCAAGCTCTATAGTAAGGTCTTCACATATTTTGATTTGTTCTTTAAATCTTCTCTTCAAGTCAATATGTTTAGCCCTTATTTCATCCTTTTGACTTTCAGCTTCCTCAGACTTTACTTCAACTTGTTTTATGTGAGCCTCCAACCTTTTTATGGTTCTGCCCCTTCTGATTATCTCCTTTAAAGCTGCTTCCAGCTCAGCTTCAAGATCTAGCTCTTCTTCATCAACCTCCTCTTCCTCTTCAGAGGTTGAGCTACCACCTTGTGCTGATGCCATAAAGACATGCTCATCTGATGAGTCTACATCTTCCTCCTCATCAGCTTCTTTTATCTGACTCACATAACTCTTGAATGAGCCTCTCTTCTTCCTATGTGGGTTAGCAATCTTCTTACTGGACTTCTTTGATTTGAATGATGATCTTCTCCATCTTGAATTCTACTCATCATCACCATCCTCATCTTCATCATTAAGTTTCACTTTGCACTGAGAAGCAGAGTGTCCAGTCTGCCCACAATGATAACATCTTAAGGCCAATTGTCCTTTTCCCTTCTTAAACCCCTTTTTGAATTTCCTTGTGAAATAAGCCAATACTTCACCTTCACTTTCTTCCTCATCCTCATCATCATCCTCGTCACTGGATGATTCTTTCTCTTCTTTTATCTTCAAGTGCTTCATAACTTTGAAAGCTACCTCCTTTGATACCTTCGTTGTTGCAGAGCTTTCAGCTGACTTTATCCTCATCTCATATGCAATGAGATTGCACTGGAGATCATGCAGAGACATAGAATTGAGATCTCTACTCTCCTCTATGGCTGCTACCTTTGAGGCAAACCTCTCTGGCATAATTTTCTTCACAATCGATGAGTCCTTCTTGTTCTTCCCATGACTTCTAAGGTCGTTTACAGCATCAATAACCTTGGTGAAGAACTCTTGGACTGTCTCATTTTTCTACATTCTAAGAGATTTATATCTCTCCTTGAACACTTAAAGCTTAGCCTCCTTCATTCTGCCATCACCTTCATAGATTTTCTGCAATCTGTCCCATATCTCCTTGGCAGATTTGCAGTCCATCACAAAGGGCATGGACGCATACTTAGCATCTGTTAATGCTGAAATGATGACGTTTGAGGCCTTCCCATTTATCTCAAATTGCCTTAACTCCTCTGGGGTTAGGTCTTTACTTTCTTCCAGAGCCACAAAACCCTCCTGTACACATTTCACCATGTTCATGCCCATGGTTGCAAATTCCACTTGCATTCTTGCTCTCTACATATGGTAGTTGGTTCCATTGAAGATTGGAACCTTCTTACTGTAAGCGGTGCTAGTGCTAGTACCAGCTTCCATTTCTTAGTATGCTGAACAAGTCAAACTTCTAGATCCCTTCAAACTAGTACACCAAGCTGTTAAGTTTCAAACTGGTGAACCAAGCTCTGATACCAATTAAAGTTCCCGACTTCTCCCTAGGATCTACTAGTTTGTGATACTAAGAGGGGGGGTGAATCAGTATCACCACAATTCGCAATTTGCAGGAAAGTGAACAACTTCAACCTCTTCTTAAAAGCAAATTCTTTCTCAGACTCGACTAAGGTAGATCTATTGCTACCTACTAATCATAATAGTCCCCAAAGTCACCTTTCAGACACCTTGCCTAATAGACAATTCAGATGTTCTTGTTTAAGTCTTCGTTAGGTTATGGGTTGGCTGATACTTTAGCTGCATTCACAACTCAATTTAAAACACAAAACGTAAATCAAATTAAGGACACACACGATTTACATGGTTCTGTCAACATGACATACATCCACGGTGGTAGGGACTCTCCTTCTACCGAGACTATCCACTATACTTGTGAATACAGGTTACAATGGATGTCTTTAATTCTCTGCTCCTTTCACTATTACAATTACTTAGCAAGTACAATACAAAGAGTGTCACTTACTGTGTCTACCTTTCTTCTAGCTTGTCTTGCCTCTGTTGAATTGAAAGGCTTTTCCACTATCGCTTAGAAGTTCATTGCAACACTCTCTAACCTCTCTTAAAGAAATCTAGAAATATGTTGAGTTCTTTCAATATTTTGCCGAATTCATTCTCTACGTTGTTTCACATAACTCCTGTTTTCATCGTCTCACTGTCTCCCCCGTCTCCTTGTCTCACTGCTTTATTGTTTCACGGCCTACCCTTACCTGTCCGTTTCACACCTCCTTTGGTCGTATTAGATTTTCTCCCTTTACTGCTGGTCACTGTTCATTGGCCGTTGGGTTTCTCTTTCCTTCCGCTGGTGGTGAGTTTCTCTTCATTCATTTCATGGTTCTCTCCTTACCGTGTCATTCGTTTGTCGCACGCCATCGCAAATCTGCTATCTACTCTTCCAGTGGTGTCTCTCTCTTCGCCCATCTCTCTCTCTCTTGTTGTCCTGTCGGATTTCTCTCTCTGGTCTGGTCGACTCCTCTGGTCTTGCCGTCAGGTTTCTCTCTCTTCCAACGGCTGTATTTTCTCTCTCTTGTGTTTTGGCCTACGATCTCTCTCTTCGTTCAGCCCAGCTGTCGACCGTCTCTCTTTCGACAGTTGTTCTTCGTTCAGCCCCCTAATTTTTTCACTCGACGCTACTATTCACGACGGGGGGGTACTGTTCACGACGACTACTATTCACGACAGCTGCACTATTCACTCGACAGCTACTGTACAGCCACAGTGTTAGGCAATTATATTGGCCTTTATATACTCTCCATAAAACCTAATAGGGCAAATTTACTGTTTTGCCCTTCCATATGGATTTTACGTTTTTGCCCTTCCATGTGGCTTTACTTTCTTGCACACTTAAACCTAATTGACAACAATTACAACCCATATAAGATTGTAGGAACAACAGGTTTCATGGAGGAGTATATAAAGGCCAACACAATTGAATACACAGCAAAACACCAAACCCTGCATAGAAGAACACCACCTGCAAAAGAAAAGAGAAGCCGTTGGCAAAAATAGAGAAAAGAAATATACACCGATGGCAACAAAGAAATCATCGTCGAGAGAGAGAGAAAGAGGAGACAACCGAAAAGTGAGCAAAACAGCAAAATCCTATTCGGCCAACCAATTGAGCCGACGACAGAACAGGGGAAGAGAGAGAAATCTGACGGTAAGAGAGAGAAATCCAGCTGGACAGCAAGAGAGAGAGAAAGTCGTCGACAGAAGAAGAAGAGAAAACAAAGATTGGCCAAATCGGAGTAGACCAGTGGAAGGAGAAACCCGACGGCCAAAAACAGTAGGTCGACAAAATAGGGAATAAAGAACAGCTGAGTGAAAAAGGGAGAGAGAAACCCAACGGCCAAACAAGGGAAGGAGACAAAGAGGTAAACGGCCAACTGGGTGAACAGAAAAGAGACGATACGGCCAAAATCAGATCCAACTGGACGGTGAGATAGATCTAACTGGATGGTAAGAGAGATCCG
>CM038600.1:4806735-4851287 GCA_021533255.1 Ceriops tagal
AAAAAAAAAAACAAAAAGAAAAAAAGAAAAGAGGCACCTCTATTTGTGTGATTGGAGAGGGTGTCCAATCATTTTGTCTTTTACTTCTCTCGCCTCCAAGAGTATTGTACACCATTAATGTAGTTTAATCCCTAACAATATAATAAATTGCTTGGACCTATAATTTTTCTTCAGTGTTAGACCTGGGAATTCATGTTTGCTAAAATTAATTTCATTATTAAGTTGTGTGATTCATCTTTTCTGGTGGGGCATTTTTATTTTTCACTTTTTGTCCCAAAGGCCTTGATTTTAAATATAATTTTGTGTACCTTTGTCTGTCACCCTACCCACCTGCAGTGCTAGGTTCTTTGTCTGTCATTTCTTCATCATGGCGGGAGAAACATCTTGGATCAGTGATTATTTCAATTACGTGGCAAGAGACATTGGAGAATCTGATTCGTTCTCAGAGCTCAGTGATGAAGGCAACAAAGAAACCAATGCTTTCTCTGTGGATGTAATTTTGCCCGATGACTTGCTAGAACGAATCCTAGCATATCTTCCCGTTGCTAGCATATTTAGGGTGGGTTCTGTGTGTAAAAGGTGGCATGAGATTGTTAACTCAAGGAGGTTTTTGTGGAACTTCTCTCATGGCCTCTCACAAAAACCCTGGTATTTCATGTTTACAAGTTCTGATGAACCTGTTGGCTATGCCTATGATCCGACACTTCGGAAGTGGTATGGCATTGTCCTTCCTTGTATCAGGACATCCAATTGGTTCATTGCTTCATCATGTGGCCTAGTCTGCTTCCTGGACAGTGACAGCAGAAGTGAGTTATATGTTTGCAACCCGATAACCAAGTGCTACAGGCAACTTCTGGAGCCCCCAGGTTTAAAATTTTCTGATTACAGTGCACTTGCAATTTCAGCAAATAGGAAGTCACATGAGTATTCTGTTACAATTGTGAAGTCTAAGCAAATCCCAGGTAATTTTTTTCAGTGGGATCTCTCAATTCACATGTACAAATCGGGATCGAGGAAGTGGGTTACTTCCTGGACGGAGGTGTTAACAGGGTGGAGAGGTGGTAATGACAGTGTGATCTGTGATGGGGTTTTGTACTTTCTCATTTACACAACTGGTGGTGGGGCATCAGAAAACCGCCATGGTCTAATTCCATATAATCTCTCCAGTAGATCTCCACATAGTTTGTTGATAAAAGGGTTCATCCCAGTACCTTGCCCTCTTACTTGTGGCCGATTGATGAACGTGAAGGAAAAGCTGGTAATGGTTGGGGGAATTGGGAAATACGAGCGGCCTGACATAATCAAGGGGATTGGAATCTGGGTCCTAAAAGGCAAGGAATGGGAAGAGGTGGCTCGTATGCCTCATAGGCTTTTCCAAGGGTTTGGGGAATTTGACGATGTGTTTGCTAGCAGTGGCACAGATGATCTGATATTTATCCACAGCTATGGAGCTTCATCTCTTCTGACTTTTGACATGAACCAGAGGCAATGGAAATGGTCACTAAAATGCCCAGTTACAAAAAGGTTCCCACTTCAGCTATTTACTGGTTTTTGCTTTGAACCTAGGCTTGTGATTGCACCATAAATTTTCTCCTTTTATTAATTTGATGTGACGGTGTCAACAAATATTTGTCTAAAATTCCCATGGCTTTCTTCCATATTGTTTCGTTTTGTTTTGCCTCTTATTTTCAGTCATTACGAAATCTGTTGCAAAAGAAATTATAGAAAACATATTAGCAGATGAAGCTGCCAATTTATGACAACGGAAATATCATTCCTTGGATGGGAGAAATGCTTGCTATGTAAATAAAACTTGGTGGCCATTTTATTGTTTTGACAGTCTGCTAATGGAGGCACGTCCTTGTTTAAGACCTCCGAAGGTTTCTTGATTATGTTATGTTCACTGTCCAAACTACCAAAATCCAGTGCCCCATTTTCTTGCGGTCATGTATCCAAACCAGGGTTGGCTTTTCTTCCTTGCGCATCATCCTTTGCCGGATACTAGGTGGTTACTGGGGATTGTAAAGCTTCGTAATGACTTTTAGGCCTTGCACCGCATGTGTTACTCTGCGATGGGAATAGTGTTTTACTTGCTAGCATGAATTCGTTTGGCTGCCCTGGATAATACCTTTTGTCTTGTCTTCCTTTCTCTGGCTGAACACAGATAACAGCAAGCCACTCAACATATCAAAACATCATTTTCCTCTGATAACTAAAAGGAACAAAAACGAATATTTTCGAAGTTATTGATTTTGTATTAACCGAGGGGCCCACAGGGGTGGAGGGGAGGACGAGAGATTCAAGTTATCTAGGTATCTATCTGGTTGTGAGAAAATAACTCATTTGCAACAAATATTTGTTATGAATTTTCCTTTTTTAGAAAAATAGATTTTTTTTTGTTGTTGGACCAATATTCTGAAAAATATTTATCATGTTTAGCACATGTATAAGAAAATTGTGACTTCTTTTTTTTTTATTTGCAAGGAAGTAAAATTTTTATTAAAATGCAACTAATGCTCTCTTGTTTTATGTCCATCTCTCTCTAGTTTTCCCTTCCCTCTCCCACACCCTCGCTCACCCTCCTCCCACCTCTATCTTCACGCATAATCTGTCCATTGCTAGATTCCCAATTGCCATGCACCAGGACAACCAACTCTGTAATTATGATTTTGTGTTTTTCCGTTAGTTGTGTGACAGGCCAGGACCTTGTGCGACAGAACTATACTGGTACCAACAGGACCAACTCAACGATCATACAATTCACTCCAAGTTAGTGGCACGTTATGACATATGTCATGGAGTTAGATTTTAATCGTGCTAACTCACATGGTACTTAGCTCACTCGTGCGTACAAGTAAAGATGAACTAAGTAAGGTTCAAAGTGTTTGAGTGAATGAACTTACAGTAACAATAAACAAGTAAGATGTTAGGAAATGTTAAAGTAACAACAAGCACAAGAGAGTTAGAGAAAGCTTTATTTGATTTGAGCAAAGTGTTGTACAAATGGAAGGAGTAGGGTGTTTATACTTGTTCAACCTCTTTAACGTATGACTGTAATTTGTTGATCTAGATATTTACATAGAATATTTTAGATATAAAATCATTCTAGTTTCTTTGGGAAGCTTCTAATCATAGAGAACTCAAGCATACTCTAGAATCTTCCTTATCTTGTCAAATTCCTTTAGTTTAGGCCAGCTTGATACATTTAATCAAATACTTAGTGTAGTTAGGAACTTCCCTTTTTTGGATCACTCTATTAGTAAGGATGCAGTCTAATTCCTTGTCGAACTCGGTGATAACAGTAGTTAAGGCACACTTAAACTCCCTCTAAGTTGGATCCTTATTGTCTCTATGAAAAAGCTTTAGAAGATTTATATAGAAGATGTTATGGATCTTGAATCTTGGAGGAAGTTGAACTTGGTAGGTAGCCTTTCCTATATGCTTGACAATAGGAAATGACTTTTTGTACATTCTCACCAAGCCCTTATGCACTTTGCATAGGGACTTGAATTGGTTCGGTAGCAATTTTACCATCGCCATATCTTCCTTTACAAATTCCTGTGGGTGTCACTTAGTGTTAGCCTATCTTTTCATGCATTTAGTGGCCTTATCAAGGCAAGCTCTTGTTATATCTACGTCCTCATTCTACTCCCTTGCAAACTTAAAGGTAATAGGGTTAAGTCCTGTATAAGAAGAGGCAATGACATTTGGCATTAGAGGTTGTTATCCTATGACAATTTCAAATGGGCTTTTGTTCGTCGCTTTGCTTCTTTGAAGGTTATATGAGAATTGAGCCATATTAAGCAACTTTGTCTAATTTCGCTAATGGGCACTAACATAATGCCTTAGATATAGTTCCAATAAAGCATTGATCTGCTTGGTTTGGTCATCACTTTGGAGATGGAAACTTGTTGAGAAGTTTAAATCAATCCTCCATAATTTGAACAACTTGCGCCAAAACTTGCTTATGAAGCTGGAATCTTTATTGTTTATTATATTTCTAAGCAATTTGCACAACTTCACCATATTCTTGAAGAATAGGTGAGCTACTTCATTGACCTTCCAATTAGCAGGTGTAGGAACAAAGGTGATATAGTTGTTAAACCAATTGATAACTACCATGAAGTTCTCGACTTCTCCCTAGGATCTATTAGTTTATGATACTGAGAGGGGGGTAAATTAGTATCACCACAATTCGCAATTTGCAGGTAAGTGAACAACTTTAATCTCTTTTTAAAAGCAAACTCTTTCTCAGATTCAACTAAGGTAGATCTATTGCTACCTACTAATCACAATAGTCCCCAAAGTCACCTTTCAGACACCTTGCCTAATAGACAATATGGATGTTCTTGTTTAGGTCTTCATTAGGTTATGGGTTGACTAATACTTTAGCTGCGTTCACAACTTAATTCAAAACACAGAATGTAAAGCAGATTAAAGACACACGAGATTTACATGGTTCCGTCAACGTGATGTACATCCATGGTGGTAGGGACTCTCCCTTTACCGAGACTATCCACTATACTTATGAATACAGGTTACAATGGATGTCTTTAATTCTCTGCTCCTTTTACTATGGCAATTACTAAGCAAGTACAATACAAAGAGTGTCACTTATTGTGTCTACCCTTCTTCTAACTTGTCTTGCCTCTGACAAATTGAAAGGCTGCTTCACTGCTGCTTAGAAGTTCACTGCAACGCTCTCTAACCTCTCTTGAAGAAATTTGGAAATACGTTAAGTTCTTTCAATGCTTCGCCGAAGTTTTTCTCTAAGTTGTATCACACAACTCCTGCTTTTACCGTCTCACGGTCTCACCCGTCTCCTTGCCCCAGGATCTCACTGTCTCACGGCTCGTCTGTTCATTTTTCTCTCTCTTGTTGTCTAGCTAGATTTCTCTCTCTTACCGCCGGATTTCTCTCTCTTCACCGGATTTCACTTTTTCGTTCACTGTCGGGTTTCTCTCTCTTCCTGCCGGTCTGCTCTGATTTGGCCGTCGGGTTTCTCTCTCCTCCCCATCGACGGCTGCTCAATTGCTTCGGCCGTCCACCTTTGTTCTTTGTTCAGCCCCCAAATTTGATTTTGGTCGTGCTTCTCTTTGTTTTGCTGTGTACTGTTCGTTAGCCGTCAGGTTTCTCTTCTTCTTCCGGCGATGACTATTGTTCACTCAACAGCTATTATTCACTCGACGGCTACTGTTCACGACACTATTCAATTCCGACAACACTGTTCACTACGACTACTCTTTTCTTTTTCAGGTGGTGTTCTTCTATGTAGGGTTTGGTGTTCTTTGGTTGGTCGGTTGTCTAGGTTTTGCTAAATGCTCAATATTGCTGACACCCCCTGTTCTTTGTCTTCCAAGACCATTATATACTCTACTCTATGAAACCCTAATAGGGCTTACGCGACGGTTTTACGTTCTTGTCCTTCCATGTGGTTTTACCTTTTTGCCCTTCCATGTGGCTTTACTTTCTTGCACACGTAAACCTAGTTGACAACAATTACAACCCATACAAGGCTGTGGAAACAACATACCATGATTCTTCTAAACCTATCAGACTTAGGTAAGGCCATAATGAAGTCCATTGAGACACTTTTCCAAAGTTTTTTTAATAATAGATAATGGCTTAAGTAGATTAATTAGATATTGTTGTTCTGTCTTGTCTTATTAGCAAACAAGACAAGTTCGTACATGGGCCTCAATATTGTTTTGTATTTGTGGCTAATAGTAGCTTTGTTGAGTAAGAACAAAAGTTTGTGCCATACCTGGATAATCAGCCTATAGGGAATTATCATATTCCTTGAGGATTTCCTTTCGTAAGCTTCCCTATTTAGGCACGAAGACTTGATTGCTAATAGTTATAAGAACTTTATCATTTAACTAGAATCAGTGAGTCTTTCCTTTGCTAGCTAGTTTTAGTAGACTTTTTTGCCAAATTATCTTGTGATATGCCTTCCTTGATTCGTTCAAGGAAGTTGCTCTTTAGCGTATTAGCAGATAAGGCAACCAATTTTGTCTTTCGACTGAGTGTATCAGTGACAATATTGGCTTTTGACTAGAAATTCAAAGGCTCCATAACGCGTTATATAGGTCATTTTTGGTTCATTGCCTTGTGCAATACGAACTTAGTAGTAACCTGACCGCAGATCCAACTTGGTAAAATACCTAGCCTTCCCCAATTGATTGAAAAATCAACTATCAAGGGTATTGGGCACCTGTTCTTGATAGTGACCTTGTTCAAGGTCCGATAGTCTATGCATATCTATAGTGATTTATCCTTCTTCTTTTGAGAGAGGATTGAAGCACCATAAGGGGCTTTTGATGACTGTTTATAGCCTGAATCAAGCAAATCTTAGAGTTGCTTCCTTAGTTCTGTAAGCTCAGATAGTGCCATGTGATAGGGACCTATGGCAAGAGGTTTAACACATGGTTTTAGCTCGATGTGATGATCTATATCTTACCTAGATGGAAGCTTTTTGGGCAATTTCAAAGGCATCACATCCTTGAATTCATTAAGGATAGATTGGATGGATTGTGGCATTGTCTTCCCCATCACTTAGTTGCCTTATAGTAGCAATATAGCCTGACCCATTTTCAAATCCCTTTTGAATTACAAGGTAGAAACCATTGATGGTTTTGCCTTCTCTATGCTTTTTAAAGGGACCACTTGAATCTTGCAAGTATCAAGGATTACATGGAAACTTGAAGCTGGAATAGGAAAGGCCAAGGCTTGACAAAAGAAAGTAAGGCCTAACACCATTTTAAAATCATCCATTAGGACAACAGTAAAGTCATGCTTACTATGCTAATCACCAATTTAGATAGCTACACCCTTTATTATGCCTTGAATAAGCTTTATCTTTGAAGTTCCCGACTTGTCCCTAAGATCTACTAGTTTGTGATACTGAGAGGGAGGGTGAATCAGTATCACTATAATTCGTAATTCACAGGTAAGTGAACAACTTCAACCTCTTCTTAAAAGCGAACTCTTTCTCAGACTCAACTAAGGTAGATTTATTGCTACCTACTAATCACAATAGTCCCCAAAGTCACCTTTCAGACACCTTGCCTAATAGACAATTCGGATGTTCTTGTTTAGGTCTTCGTTAGGTTATGGGTTGGCTGATACTTTAGCTGCGTTCACAACTCAATTCAAAACATAAAACGTAAAGCAAATTAAGGACACACGAGATTTACGTGGTTTCGTCAATGTGACGTACATCCACGGTGGTAGGGACTCTCCCTTACCGAGACTATCCACTATACTTAAGAATTCCAGTTACAATGGATGTCTTAATCCTCTACTCCTTTCACTATTGTAATTACTAAGCAAGTACAATACAAAGAGTGTCACTTACTGTGTCTACCCTTCTTCTAGTTTGTCTTGCCTCTGTTGAATTGAAAGGCTGCTCCACTATTGCTTAGAAGTTCACCGCAACACTCTCTAACCTCTCTTTAAGAAATCTGGAAATACGTTGAGTTCTTTTTGATGCTTCGCCGAATTCCTTCTCTATGTTGTCTCACACAGCTCTTGCTTTCACCGTCTCACGGTCTCACCCGTCTCCTTGTCTCACAGCTCGCCTTATGTTTCTAGTTTGCTGTTCCACGTCTCACGGCCTGCCACACGTTTTTGGTTTGCACCCTTTGTTAGTCACACACCTCACGCATGCTTCTGGTTTGACATTTCACGTCTCATGTACATTTCTGGTTTGCATGCCTTGCTGGTGACACGCTTTACCACCATTTCTGGTTTGCACTCATTCGTTTCACGCCTTCGGACAGCTTGGTTTGCTTTCCCGGTGGTCTCCTCTTTCAAGGTTTCTCCTCTCTTCCCTTACAGACGGTGTGCTGTCTTCTCTTTTACGTGAGTCACACGGTTTTCTCCAATCGTCACACCTCTTTGCTTTGTGTTCTCCCTTGCCATCCAGCCTTGTTTTGGCCGTTCTCCTCCTTGCTTGGCCGTCCACCCCTTTGCCGTTGGTTGTGTTTGGCCGTGTAGATTGGTTTACACGTTTACCTTTGGTTGGCTGGTTGTCTCCCTTTGGCTATCCCTTTGTGTTTTGCCGTCTAGCTCTTGTTGTCCAGCCGTTCCTCCCTTGTTTTCTCTCTTTGGCCGGTCACCCTTTGTGTTTTGCCGTCTAGCACCTTCTGATTTGTGATTTGCCATTCACCTTTGGTTACTGTCCAGCTGTGTCTTCCCTTGTTTTCTCTCTTTGGCCGGTTACCCTTTGTGTTTTGCCGTCCAGCACTTTCTGATTTGTGATTTGCTGTTCACCTTTGGTTGCTGTCCAGCTGTGTCTTCTCCTTTGCAGGTGGTGGTTTGCCGTTTGCTCCCTTGTGTTTGCCAAGTGGTTTGCTTTGGACGCCTCTTCTCTTTGGATGGTTTCCTTCTCCTCTTGCTGTGTACCCTCTCTTGTGTTTGATGGTTTCTCTCTCTAGGTTTTGGCCGACTCCACTCTTCCAACATTTGTGGTTTCCGTTTGCACTAGGTTTTGGCCGAATTGTGTCTTTGGTTGGCCAATTACTCTCTCTTGTGTTTGGATGGTGTCTTTGTGTTTTGGCCAGTTGTCTCCTTGCTTGGACAGTTCCTCCTTTGTGTTTTGTCGGTTGTCTCCTTGCTTGGACGTCTTTTCTCTTTGGACGGTTTCCCTCTCTTCTTGTCGTGTACCCTCTCTTGCCATCTCTCCTTTCTTTTGCAAGTGGTGTGTTGTCGTTTCGGGTTTGGCCGGTTGCTCCTCCAACGTTTTGTGTTTTGTCGAATCACTCTTGTGTTAGATGGTTTCTCTCTAGGTTTTGGCTCACTCCTTTGGTTGAACGGTTTCTCTTGTGTTTGCCAAACTCCTTTCGCCATTCACCCTCTTGTGTTTTGCCATGTATTCAATTGTGTTGGCCTTACCCTAGTTTTGTCTTCCAAGGCTTTTATATACTCTCTTCCATGAAACCCTAATAGGGCTTACGTGGCAGATTTACGTTCTTGCCCTTACACGACGGATTTACTTTCTTGCCCTTTCATGTGGCTTTACTTTCTTGCACACTTAAACCTAGTGGACAACAATTACAACCCGTACAAGGCTATGGGAACAACAATCTCCCTCTTTGTAATTGTTGGCAACACTCATAACAAAAGCCATTATGCAGTAATTTCAACTCCCCCTAAATATGTACTCCCCCTTTCTTAATAGCTCCCCTTGCACTGTTGCTTCTCTCCCCCTTTGCCAACCAATTACAAATTTGAAAAACTCGCAAAGTAGAGATGGAGGATTCACCTGAACTTCAGGCTTGAGGAGGCATTCGCACAGACAGACTCATTCTGTGCTTTTCAAACAGCTTTGTGGACAGAGATTAGTTAGATCTTGTGTAGCCTCTTTAACAAATTTAGGTTCAACTTATGAGAGTAAAGCAGTAGCTCCCACAATTCTTCTTCTTGTTGTAACTCTTGCTGATGGGTCATCTATGATCTGATTTTCTTGATGAGCATTGGTCCACATTTTCTTTGGCTTTCTTTCTTGCATAGTCTTAGTTGCAAGAGGATCTCTTCCAATGTTTACTAACCCCTGACCATTGATGTTGAGTGAATCATCATTGCTAAACTTGACTCTGCCTTCTCTTGACTTGTTTAGCTTTGAAAATTTACTCTTGTCTCCCCTCATGTGTGAAGTGCATCCATTGTCAAGGATCCACTACTTATCCTTGTAGTCAGCTTTAAGTGCAACTTCAACTATATTAGCTACCTCTCTTTTTGCTTTATATTCCTTCCTTTGAACTGCCTTGAAGATAGCTTTCCCCTTTTTCTCAGCTTTGACTGCACCACTTGTTTTTACTTTGCCATCGAGTGCCTTCTCTTGCTCAGGGAGAAATGTCATGCATCTCTTGGCATTATGGCCATCCTGCCTTCACCTTTCACACTGTTTCAAGTCTGCCAATACAGCAAACCTGTTCTTTGAAACCATTGGTTTGAGCTTCCACCAACACTCCTTGTCAATATGTCCTTGCCTTTTACAGTGTGTGCAAGAACTCACGATAGGTGTTCTCCTCTGAATTTTGTATTGTCTCCCCCTGTATGCAGCAGCATCGTATCTTCTCAAGTTGGAGACGTATATTGGCCTTCTCCATTAGTATTTACTTGCCCTATGACCCTAAACTCCATAATAAAGACAATAACCTTGAAACTGTCTCTTCTTAGGTCTAATCACAGCTTGTATTCTTTTATTCATTACTTGTTGTGTAGGCAAGGTTGCTGGTTTCTTTGCTTGTGTGACTTTTAGTTCAGTCACCTTCTTCTCCTTCTTCTGTTTAGCCGTAGCCCTTTGCTGGCTGACCTTCTTTTCTTTCTGAGATGTAGCAGCTATGGGCTACTACTCTTTAACCACATACATCATTTTTGGGCCTGGCTTTGGTTTGATAACTGTCTTTTCTTCTTCAGTTATCTTCTCCTGAGTCACAACCTTCTTTTTCAACTTCTGTAGCAAAGTCTCATTCTTCTTTTCTCTTGTAGAGCTTGTTTCTCCTACCACTTCAAACTTTTGCAAGTTCTCCTTACTCTTTTTAAGTTGTTGCTGAAGTTTTAGCAACTCTATCTCCATTTCTTCAATTGTTGAAGTCCTTGAGCCAAGCTCTATAGTAAGGTCTTCACATATTTTGATCTGTTCTTCAAATCTTCTCTTAAAGTCAATATGTTCAGCCTTTATTTCATCCTTTTGACTTTCAGCATCCTCAGACTTTGCTTCAACTTGTTTTATGTGAACCTCTAACCTTTTTATGGTTCTGCCCCTTCTGATTATCTCCTTTGAAGCTGTTTCCAACTCAGCTTCAAGATTTGGTTCTTCTTCATCAACCTCCTCTTCCTCTTCAGAGGTTGAACTACCATCTTGAGTTGATGCCATAAAGGCATGCTCATATGATGATTATTCATTTTCCTCTTCATCAGCTTCTTTTATCTGACTTACATAACTCTTGAATGAGCCTCTCTTCTTCTTCTGTGGGTTGGTAGTCTTCTTGCTGGACTTCTTTGATTTGAATGATGGTCTTCTCCATTTTGAATTCTGCTTATCATCACCATCCTCATCTTCATCATTAAGTTTCACTTTGCACTGAGAAGCAAAGTGTCCAGTCTACCCACAATGATAACATCTCAAGGACAATTGTCCTTTTCCCTTTTTAGACCCCTTCTTGAATTTCCTTGTGAAGTAAGCCAACACTTCATCTTCACTTTCATCCTCATCACCATCATCATCCTCACTGGATGATTCTTCCTCTTCTTTTATCTTCAAGTGTTTCATAGTTTTGAAAGCTGCCTCCTTTGATACCTTCGATGTTGAGGAGCTCTCTGTTGACTTTATCCTCATCTCATATGCAATGAGATTGCACTGGAGATCATGCAGAGATATAGAATTGAGATCTCTACTCCCCTCTATGGCTGCCACCTTTGAGGCAAACCTTTCAGGCAGAATTCTCAGAATTTTCTTCACAATAGATGAGTCCTTCTTATTCTTCCCATGACTTCTAAGGTCGTTTACAGCATCAATAACCTTGGTGAAGAACTCTTGGACTGTCTCATTCTTCTGCATTATGAGGGATTCATATCTCTCCTTGAAAACTTGAAGATTGGCCTCCTGTATTCTGCCATCACCTTTATAGACCTTCTGCAATCTGTCCCATATCTCCTTAGCAGATTTACAGTCCATAACTTTAGCATACTCAACATCTATCAATGCTAAAATGATGACATTTGAGGCCTTTCCATTTATCTCAAACTGCCTTAATTCCTCTAGGGTTAGATCTTTACCTTCTTCTAGGGCCACAAAACCCTCCCGTACGGCTTTCACCACGTTTATGCCTATGGTTGCAAATACCACTTGCATTCTTGCTCTCCACATATGGAAGTTGGTTCCGTTGAAGATTGGAACCTTCTTGCTATGTTGGTGCTGGTACTGGCTTCCATTTCTCAGTATGTTGAACAAGTGAAACTTCTAGATCCCTTCAAACTAGTACACCATGTTGTTAAGCTTCAAACTGGTGAACCTGTGCTCTGATACCAATTGAAGTTCCCGACTTCTCTCTAGGATCTACTAGTTTATGATATTGAGAGGGGGGTGAATCAGTATCACCACAATTCGCAATTCGCAGGTAAGCGAACAACTTCAACCTCTTCTTAAAAGCGAACTTTTTCTTAAACTCGACTAAGGTAGATCTATTGTTACCTACTAATCACAATAGTCCCCAAAGTCACCTTTCAGATACCTTGCCTAATAGACAATTTAGATGTTCTTGTTTAGGTCTTCATTAGGTTATGAGTTGGCTGATACTTTAGTTGCATTCATAATTCAATTCAAAACACAAAACGTAAAGCAAATTAAGGACACACGAGATTTACATGGTTCCGTCAACGTGACGTACATCCACGGTGGTAAGGACACTCCCTTACCGAGACTCTCCACTATACTGTAGAATTCCAGTTACAATGGATGTCTTAATCCTTTGCTCCTTTCACTATTGCAATTACTAAGCAAGTACAATACAAAGAGTGTCACTTATTGTGTCTACCCTTCTTCTAACTTGTCTTGCCTCTGTTGAATTGAAAGGCTGCTCCACTGCCACTTAGAAGTTCACCGCAACGCTCTCTAACCTCTCTTTAAGAAATTTGGAAATACATTGAGTTCTTTTCGATGCTTCGCCGAATTCCTTCTCTAGGTTGTCTTACACAGCTCTTGCTTTCACCGTCTCACGGTCTCACCCATCTCCTTGTCTCACGGCTTGCCTCACGTTTCTGGTTTGCCGTTCCACGTCTTACGGCCTGCCTTACGTTTCTAGTTTGGCGTACACGTCTCACGCACATTTCTGGTTTGCACCCTTTGCTGGTCACATACCTCACACACGCTTATGGTTTGGTGTTTCACGTCTCACATACGTTTCTGGTTGACACGCCTTGCTGGTCACATGCCTTACCACCGTTTCTGGTTTGCACTTGTCCGTTTCACACCTCCGAACAGCTTGGTTTGCTCTCCTGGTGGTCTCCTTTTTCAAGGTTTCTCCTCTCTTCCCTTACGGACGGTGTGCTGTCTTCTCTCTTACGTGAGTCACACGGTTTTCTCTAGCCATCACACCTCTTTGCCGTGTGTTCTCCCTTGCTGTCCAACCTTACTTTGGCCATTCTCCTCCTTGCTTAGTCATCCACCCCTTTGTCGTTGGTTGTGTTTGGCCGTGTAGATTGGTTTAGACGTTTACCTGTGGTTGGCCGGTTGTCTCCCTTTGGCTGTCCCTTTGTGTTTTGCCGTCCAGCACCTTCTGATTTGTGATTTGCCATTTACCTTTGGTTGCCGTCTAGCCGTGTCTTCCCTTGTTTTCTCTCTTTGGCCGGTCACCCTTTGTGTTTTGTCGTCTAGCACCTTCTGATTTGTGATTTGTAGTTCACCTTTGGTTGCTGTCCAGCTATGTCTTCCCCTTTACAAGTGGTGGTTTGCCGTTTGCTCCCTTGTGTTTGCCGAGTGGTTTGCTTTGGATGCCTTTTCTCTTTGGACGGTTTCCTTCTCCTCTTGCCGTGTACCCTCTCTTGTGTTTGACGGTTTCTCTCTCTAGGTTATGGCCAAATCTACTCTTCCAACGTTTTGTGGTTTCCGTTTGCACTAGGTTTTGGCCGAATTGTGTCTTTGGTTGGCTAGTTGCTCTCTCTTGTGTTTGGACGGTGTCTTTGTGATTTGGCCGGCTGTCTCCTTGCTTGGATGGTTCCTCCTTTGTGTTTGGCCGGTTGTCTCCTTGCTTGGACGTCTCTTCTCTTTGGATGGTTTCTCTTTCTTCTTGCCGTGTACCCTCTCTTGTTGTCTCTCCTTTCTTTTACAAGTGGTGTGTTGCCGTTTCGAGTTTGGCCGATTGCTCCTCCAACGTTTTGTGTTTTGCCGAATCACTCTTGTGTTGGATGGTTTCTCTCTAGGTTTTGGCCAACTCCCTTGGTTGAACGGTTTCTCTTGTGTTTGCTGAACTCCCTTTGTCGTTCACCCTCTTGTGTTTTGCCGTGTATTCAATTGTGTTGGCCTTACCCTAGTTTTATCTTCAAAGGCCTTTATATACTCTCTTTCATGAAACCCTAATAGGGCTTATGTGGCAGATTTACGTTCTTGCCCTTATGCGGTGGATTTACTTCCATGTGGCTTTACTTTCTTGCACACTTAAACCTAGTTGACAACAATTACAACCCATACAAGGCTTTGGGAACAACAACCTTCAAATTGACTGCCTTGATGGTGCTAATTCTTTTGGAAAGTATGAGACCTAAGTGCTTCGCCTCTTGTGTGTCCATAAAATTACGTGTGGCTCCTATATCTAGCATCACATACACAGTCTTGCCATTGATTGCAGCATTAACATATAGCAAGCCCTTTTCCATTGGGATTATTGGAAAGAGTTCCTAAGTGTTGATAGCACCCATGTCAACTTGGGGCTTTTCTTTGGGCTTCTTTTTATTGAGTTATGCTAAAATAGCATTTATTGCCTTCTGATTAGGGCAATCCCTTACTTAATATGGACCATCGCAAATAAAACAAGGCTTAAGAGATTTACTAGCATTGCGCTTACTTAAGGGACTCTTATCATACTTAGAATTGCTACTTGAGGATTTTTGGTGATTGCCCTCCTTGTAGCCATAATCCTTTGTCTGCTTGTTCTTCTCTCCCCTTGGAATAGGTAGAGTAGTTGATGAATGTCTCAATAGCAACAATGGTAGCATTTAGGGTTTATATATTGCATCTGTCTAATGCCACTCTTACCTAATCCTATAAGCCATCTTTGAAGTGGAAAAGGAAGTCCTTGTCAGATAGATCATCAATCTCAAGCATTAGAGTAGTAAATTCCTTGATGTGATTGAAAATACTACCTGTTTGCCTTAGATGATGCAATTTCCCTCAAGCTTCACTGTTTGTATTGTAAGGCATAAAGTGTTTGTGTAATTCAGCTTTGAATTACTCCTATATGTTGATCACATATATGTCTTTCTCCCTTTTGGAATGCTTTCTCCTCTACCATGGTTAGGCAACATCCCTAAAATAGATTGGAGCATTACTAATCTTGATAAAGTCATTAACAACTCTCATAGTTTCAAAGTATTACTCAAGGCCAAAAGGGAAGTTTTCTATAATAGTTACATTGTGTGTGCCATTGTATATGGTAGGTTTAGGAACCTTTAAGCTATGCACACTAATAATACTGGTAGTAGTAGTCGTACTAAATGAAAGTGGATTGCTGTGATGGAGCCACTCCATATCTTTGTGAAGGTCTCGAATCTCCCTTTTAATAAACTTTTGTAGGTCGAACAACTTTTGGTTGAGGAAGCATACTTTTCCCTTAAACGTACAACCATGCTCTTCAACTATAAACTTGGTAACCCTCATGATTTTAGCATTATCATAAATCAAATTATCAATTTGATTGCTTAGTTTACCCACAATGGAGCTCATATCAATAATGCTTCTCTCTAAGCTAATAACACAAGACTCTATGGGCTTTCTTTCTAGGACCTTGGACTTGCTACGCTTGGGTGGGCACATTGCGTCTCTCACCCACGAGCTTGCTACTTGATTTGTTGTTCTTTAACGGCAATAGCAACAATTCCTTCCTTGTTTGTAATGCTCATAGCTAACACAACAACCAGGTTGTACCTAGGACTTTGCCTTTGCTATAATACCACTTATCACGGAGTTAGATTTCAATTATGCTAACCCACGTGGCACTTAACTCACTTGTATGTGAAGATGAACTAAGTAAGCCTTAAAATGTTTAAGTGAATGAGCTTATAGCAATTGTAGGCAAGTAAAGGTTAGAAAAGTTTAGAGAGGTTGTAGACACAAGAAAGTTTTATAATTGAGAGAGCTTTATTTGATTTGAACAAGGTGTTGTACAAATAGGAGAAGTAAGGTATTTATACTTGTTCCACCTCCTTAACATGTGACTATAATTTTTTATTCTAGATATTTACATAGAACATTTTACATACAAAATCATTTTAATCTATTTGGGAAGCTTCTTAGCATAGTGAACTCAAGCATACTCTAGAATCTTCCTTACCTTGTTAAATGCCTTTAGTTTGGGCTAGCTTGATAGGTCTAGTGAAGCAGTGCCCTTAGTTCAGCTGTGACACATAGCTTCAAAACTCTTTTATGCCTATTATGAATCCACTTGCTAAGGTATCAAATAAAGCCAAACTTGATGTCACTGAAGCATAAACAAGTAAAGGTAAAAACATTATAGAACCTAAACTTGTTAAATTTTAAAATTTTCCCATACTTAAGTAGTAACACAGGGTGTTTAAATGTTGATACTACAAAATACTTTAGGTTCAACAAGACAAACGCCTCAAGATCAGAAAAGTTATCATCATTTCTTAAAGCAAGGAATTGTTTTTGACTACATAAATCACAATTGCTTCATGCTCTGCATACATTTTTATAAATTTAAATTTTGGTTCCTTGAACCAATGCCCTCTTCTTATTGCTAAGCATCCAAAAATGAAGGCTAGTAGATGGATATGTTTGGGTAGAATCTTGGTGCAACTAGAACATTTATCTTATGAAAAATTGACAAATTTTATCTTTAAAAAGAAATGCCATAATTAAAGGAATCTTTGCTTCAAGCTACTAAACTCAAATCATTCAAGCCATGGCTGATTGATGCAATTGCTATTACTTCCTTATGCAAATAATGAAATATCTTAGTAATAAGCCTTTAACAACAAAAAGGAAAAGTTATTATAAAACCTAAGCGTTTGAATTCCTATATGATCCATCAAAGAAGTAGAACATGACACCACCTATGGGGATTAAAATGATGTTAGACATTTTCTCTTATAGTTTGTTTTTAAATAGGAGCAGATAATTGTTTCATGGTCAACTTTTTTTTTTTCATATTTCTTCTATTTGTATTTTAAAGAACATGCCTTTTAGATGTAAATCATCTTATTATAGCCTTTCATTTGGTAGATCATGATAGATTTAATACTAGCAGTAATTGCATTTCTGTAGACTTGCTATATAATAGCATCAAGGAATTAAAATGCTTTTCTTATAAAATCTAATCTATTTATAAAACTAGTAATTAACAAACATAAATTATTATTTTGAAGGAAATTATGGATTAATTGTTAAAATTGAGTCAACCCACAATGACCTATGCTATCTTTTAGACAAACTTAACAATCAAAATCGAGTTAACCCTTAATTAAAATCTACCAACCAATTGACAATCCTTTGAGATTCCTTGTATGAGGGGAAGGGAAGTATAAACTCATGGAGTTCATTGGGTTTTCCAAAGCTTAAACATTAGAAAATGAAAAAGAAAAATGAAAACTCTCACTTCATCTTTATTGTTTTTCTAGATAAAATGATAGAATACAGTAAGGTTAGGGCTTCAGTGGTATGTGTTTCTCTTCATCTGTTATCTTCCTATCTCTAATAAGATTTCTTAACTAAGAAATTATTATTATTAATTTATATAATTTAATATTTATTTTTGTAGTAGTAGGCATAATTTATACAATTTGATATTTATCTCTGTAATAGTAGGTATAATTATCTCTGTATTCATAACCAGTTAAACACTATATATATACATACATACATATATATATCTATAAAGCCTATGGCTCATGAAAAAAAGCAATATAAAAGACATTAAGGTTTTTTTAGCTATTTGAACGTCAATCCTTTTGAAGTGATCATTGAAAGCTAATTTTTTAAAGTGATCAATCCTTTAATTTGCTATTTCTACAATTTTCTTCTTCTAAATCCCTTAATTTCTTACCATCTGATATTAGAGCAGTGTTCTTAAGAATTTCACTTGTGTTGCATCTCTGTACTACCACCATTAAATTAAAAATAAATCATTTATTTTAACCTTTTACTCGATAAAAAAAAAAATCTTGGTGTTATTAATTTGTAGTTCTACATTATGTCTTTACATAACTTATCAGATCATCAGACAAGATTGACTTGTATTAAAGCATCATTATCCTTTACACAAGAGCATTTAAGGTGGCTAGAGCAGATTGTTTTTATTATCTTTAATTGAAGGCTAATGGATGTCTCAACAACTTTAATGATGAAATTATTAATGAGTTATCAGATACCAAATTGAAAAGTATTGATGATGAACTTATCAATAAGTCATTAGATACTAAATTTAAAAGCACTATTGATGACATTGATTTATATCATAATATTGTGGAAAACAAAAATTCAGGTGAAATTATTTTATCTTTCCCTGAATATTCTAATTTATCGCTTATGAAAATTGATGAATCTTTTAAAAAAGATCAAGTTGTATTGGTTGATTTAAACAAAACTAATTAGTTGATGGATGATAAGCTTGTTGAATAACTTCCTTCTTCAAATATGTGTAATAAGCTTAATGTGTCAATTTTCGAGGATTGTAAAATTATTTTCGGCATTCTTTGATTATGAACGTTGGGAGATATTACTTTAAATTTTTTTAAGTTACTAAATGAACATGTAATAAAGTTATAAGGAAGACATAGCGATAAAATTGCTATTATCACAAGTCATTAAAGGGAAAATTTTACGAGAAAGAAAGTTAGATTGAAAAGGATGATTAATTGAGACAAGTTGTTTAATTAACCTTGAGGACAAGGCTAATTTGAAAGGTAGGAGAATGATTAAATCCTTTTAATTAAGAAAGTATTATTATTAATTTATATAATTTAATTTTATTTTCATAGTAGTAGGCATAATTTATGCAATTTAATATTTATTTTTGTAATAGTAAGTATAAATATCTATATTTATAGGCAATTAAACACTATGTATATGTGCAAAGTCTATGACTAATGACAAAAAGTAATATAAAATATATCATGGCTTTTTTAATTATTTGGAGGCCAATCCCTTGAGGCGATCATTAGATACTGATTCCTTTGATATGATTAATCCTTTATTTTGCTGTTTCCATAATTTTCTTCTTCTAAATCTCTTAGTTTACCATCAATCACTTCCCTTCATCTCTCTGGACCTTTGGAATAGGCTCTCTCTCTACACTTTTTGTCTTTGATCTCTCCATCTCTTAACTCTCCTTGTGGAAAATATTTGTTCTTTTAGTAAGAACAACTTGAAAATACAATGGTCCAATATAATTTGCAGTTAAGTGACAAATTTTTTGCATTTAATATCTCAACTCTCCTTGTGGAAAATATTTGTTCTTTTAGTAGGAACAACTTGAAAATACAATGGTCCAATATAATTTGTAGATAAGTGACAAAATTTTTGTACTTAATAATATGGCCTTAAACAATCCACAGCTAAACATTAACTTCTCTCATAAAAGTAGTGTTAGTAATTGATTTTACATAATTACATAGTTTTCTAATTTTCTCCTTAAACAAGAAATAAGAAAGATAAGATATATATTTTAAACCTTAGTAGTAAAATGATAAATAATATTAGTTGTCTTAAAGTATTAAAATTTCATACTCTATTTTTGAAATTAAATTATACTTTCATTAACAAATAAATAAACAAGTTATAATTTATAAAAAATCAAATATCTAAATTTTAGTATAAATTTATTTATAATTATGATATTTAATAATTTTAATCACTTATAACATCATTTTAATTTTAATGGAACTATTAATTCTATTCATTAATAAATTTTGTTACCAAATTTTTCTTTAAATATTTACTGAAAAAACAACCTATTTACTTAGATTTAAACTATTATACTCTTAATATAAGTTTTCTAAAGTAATATGCTAACAACTTAAAAAATTAAGAAAATAGATTAATATAAGTAATAATAAAATATACTTAGATCATTTAACTTCTTTAACTTATTTGTAACAATGAAATGAAAACTTGCTCATAATCCCTTATTGTTACTAATTGATAATTAAAAAGTGAAAAAAAAAAACAAATCACAATTCAATAGGTCTAAACAAATTAATTAAGCAAACATTCATTCAACTATAAATAAAAATAATACAAACAATTTAATAAGAAAAGAGAATAACATACTAAAAAAATTTATATCATTGAAATATTAAAAGTTTTGAAATTTCCTAAAACTATTGAAGAGTTTAACTACATATGTTATAAATAAATTCAATTTAAGAGAAATTATTTAATTATTTGGCCATTTCTTTTTTTTTAAATAATTATTTATATTTTAAAGAATATACATAACAACTACTAACAAATCCTAAAAACTATAAAAATCTCCTCAAATCTTAAAGACATCTTGTTTCTTTAATGCTTTAAAATTTTTATATT
Organism: Ceriops tagal; assembly: GCA_021533255.1. Classification (NCBI taxonomy): domain Eukaryota; kingdom Viridiplantae; phylum Streptophyta; class Magnoliopsida; order Malpighiales; family Rhizophoraceae; genus Ceriops; species Ceriops tagal. Next base: position 4,826,999 of record CM038600.1, read on the forward strand.
AACCTTTAAACTAATTTTAGACCTAATATAGTTAGCATTTGCATTTACTTCTTCATGAAAGTTTTAGTCTTCCTCTCCAAATTTTCAATGCATAAAATATTATCCAAAACAAAGGTATAGAGCCTAAATTATGAGTCAAAAATTAAGATTGACTTAGTCAAACTTGTGATAGATTTCATAGTAACTTCTTTACTATTTTTGATCTATTAAACAACCAATCTAAGTTTAAATCTCTTTATAACAATTATAGGCCTAAATGTGTACTTTAATTTAGGCTTTTGAATTACATGATTTGGATATTTGAAATTCAAGTTATATCTGTTTAAGTACTTAGTACTTGGATAGAAATCCTACTTTAATTACAATTGAATTTTAGTTTTTTTGCCTTTTTTTTGAAGTAATGTCTCAAGGTCTAATCAAACTTAGATTAAAACTCTTGACCCTAATTTGAAAAATTTGAAATGTTTACTATAATTTCATTAAAAACTACTTTTTTAATTTTAACCTTAAAATTATTGAAAAACCTAAAATAAGCAATAAAGGTTCAAACGATAAAATGTTGAAATTTTTTTTACAAAAGTATATATTCTCAAAACTTCTCCAAAATATACTTAAGTCACAAAAAAATATTTTAATCAACTTAAATAAGTATGAAACTCATTTAAAAAAGCTAAATTTAAAAGGCAAGAAATATAATAAATTCTCATTCATCAAATAATGAGACTAATGTGTTCAAGAACCTTTGTACAACCCAAAGGAGTGAAGAGATAATTTGAATGATGAGCAAATAGTGAAAGACAATTGTTGATATGGTTAAAACACAAGATATTCTCAATCTCCCATTAAAACTCATGTTCAATGTAATGTGTATCAATATGCTGCTTTATACAATCTTAGACTATAACAAGATTATCTTTAAGAAGTTGAAACAACTTGGTCTATGTGAGAAGACCTAATTATATACCTTATAAGAGTAAGTAGGGCTTAACCATAAATAATTTTAAATGAGGACATTTTTGTTGAAGAGTGATAAGTAGTATTATACCATTACTCAGCCCATGGAAGTCATTTCAACTAGTTTATGTTTTGTCACCCATAAAGCAGTGAAGTTAATTGAAGTTCCCGACTTCTCCATAGGATCTACTAGTTTGTGATACTGAGAGGGGGGGTGAATTAGTATCACCACAATTCGCAATTCGCAAGTAAGTGAACAACTTCACTTCTTAAAAGCGAACTCTTTCTCAAACTCGACTAAGGTAGATCTATTGCTATCTACTAATCACAATAGTCCACAAAGTCACCTTTCAAACACCTTGTCTAATAGACAATTCGGATGTTCTTGTTTATGTCTTCGTTAGGTTATGGATTGACTGATACTTTAGCTGCATTCACAACTCAATTCAAAACATAGAACGTAAAACAAATTAAGGACACACGAGATTTACATGGTTCCGTCAATGTGACATACATCTACGGTAGTAAGGATTCTCCCTTACCGAGACTGTTCACTATACTTGAGAATTCCAATTACAATGGATGTCTTAATCCTCTACTCCTTTCACTATTGCAATTACTAAGTAAGTACAATACAAAGAGTGTCACTTACTGTGTCTACCCTTCTTCTAACTTGTCTTACCTTTGTTGAATTGAGAGGCTGCTCCACTGCCGTTTTGAAGTTCACTGCAACGCTCTTTAACCTCTCTTAAAGAAATTTGGAAATACGTTGAGTTCTTTCTAATGCTTCGCCGAATTCTTTCTCTAAGTTGTCTCACACAGCTCCTGCTTTCACCGTCTTATGGTCTCACTCGTCTCCTATTTCACGTCTCATAGCCTGCCTCACGTTTCTGATTTGGCGTTACACGTCTCACACATATTTCTAGTTTGCACTTATCCGTTTCACACCTCCAGACAGCTTGGTTTGCTCTCTTGGTGGTCTCCTCTTTCAAGGTTTCTCCTTTCTTCCCTTACGGACGGTGTGCTGTCTTCTCTCTTACGTGAGTCACACGATTTTCTCCAGCTATCAAACCTCTTTGCTGTGTGTTCTCCCTTGCCATCCAGCCTTGCTTTGGCCGTTCTCCTCCTTACTTGGTCATCCACCCCTTTGCCGCTGGTTGTGTTTGGCTGTGTAGATTAGTTTAGACGTTTACCTTGTTTGGCCATGTAGGTTGGTTTGGACGTTCACCTTTGGTTGGTCGGTTGTCTCCCTTTGGTTGTCCCTTTATGTTTTGCCGTCCAGCTTTTGCTGTCTAGCCGTTCCTCCTTTGTTTTCTCTCTTTGGCCAGTCACCCTTTGTGTTTTGCCATCCAGCACCTTTTGATTTGTGATTTGCTGTTCACCTTTGGTTGCTGGCCAGCCGTGTCTTCCCTTGTTTTCTCTTTTTGGTCGGTCACCCTTTGTGTTTTGCCGTCCAGCACCTTTTGATTTGTGATTTGCCATTCACCTTTGGTTACTGTCCAGCCGTGTCTTCTCCTTTGCAGGTGGTGGTTTGCCTTTGCCCCCTTGTGTTTGCTGAGTGGTTTGCTTTGGACGTCTTTTTGTTTGGCCGGCTCCTTCCTCACGTTTTCTCTCTTTGGTCAGCTAGTTGTCTAGGTTTGTTGTCCGTTTTGCTCAATTGCCAACTAATCTTCATTTGTTGTCTTCCAATGGCCTTTATATACTCTTCCATGAAACCCTAATATGGCTTACTTGTGGCGAATTTACTGTCTTGCCCTTCCATGTGGCTTTTACGTTTTTGCCCCTCCATATGGCTTTTACCTTTTTGCCCTTCCATGTGGCTTTACTTTTTTGCACACTTAAACCTAGTTGACAACAATTACAATCCATACAAGGCTATGGGAACAACATTAATTTTCTAAGTATTTGTTAACTACCTTAATCTATTTATTCATTTGAAGTGATAAGTAATGCTCATGTCTAATTGTGTCTTTAGCAAACAAAATAACTCTTTCTAGAAATTATTAGTAAAGACTTTGTTTTGGCACTAACAATAGATTTGGAAACATTATGCAGTTTCATAATATTTTTAAGAAACATTAAAGCAATAATAGTAGTAGTATAGGAATTACTAATAATATAAAAATGAGCATATTTAATCAAATGATCTATAATAACAAAAATAGTAGCTTTACTTTAGAACAATAAAAGTTTCACAATAAAGTTTATAAAGATATTTGTCCAATACTTTTTTAGAATAAAAAAAAGTTGAAGAAGACCTCAATATACCATATATTCACTTTTGTGACATTGACAAACATCATATTCAGCGACATAATGTTTTATTTTACTCTTTATACTTTTGTAATAAAATTCATGACAAATGCACTTATAGGTATGAAGAAATCTATAGTGTCTAGCAATTGAAGATGCATGAAACTCCTACAAGATTGTTTCCTTGTAATGAGAATTAGGTTTGAGTACCATTCTACCTTTGTAGTGCAAGTTTGTAAAATCATAAATATAATGACAATTAAATTAAGATCTTTCAATTTCTTAATGATTTATAGAGTTTTGGGATCATCCCACTACTTATTCTTAATTTGTACAAAGGTATTATAAGTGAAGATAGAGATTGTCATTACCCTAACATGCTTTGGAATGTGAGATAACATATTATCTACAAGATTCTTGCTTCCCTTCTTATGAACAATCATATAATGACATCCCAATGATTTAAAATTTCACTAATCTTATTCTATACAAAAGGCCTATTGTTCCAATAAATATTTCAGATTATTGTGATCTATCTAAATTTGAAATGTCTTTTAATTAAGTAAGGACACCATTTTATAACTACTTAAACTATAACTAACATCTTTTTATCATAGATAGACATATTGAGATGTTTTAGTAATAAACCTTTATTGGTAAAGGCTATAAGATGACTTTTTTACATCAACACTATATTAATTCCAACTATAGAAGCATCACATTCAATAGTTAATACCTTAAAAAGTTAGGTAAGAGAGGAACCAGTGTAGTAGTAGTCATAGCATGCTTGAGATGAACAAACGCTTCCTCCATTTTGTCCTTCTATTTTTATGAATTTTTCTTTAAAAGAGTTGTTAAATCAGCACTAACTTTCCTATAATCATGGATGAATTTGTGATAATAGCCAATTAATCCCAAGAAGCTATGTAATGCCTTAATTATTTATGGAATTAACCAATCTAGCATCATTTAAACTTTGGAAGGATCAACTTTTATATCTTTCTTGGAAATAATGTGACTAAGATATTAAAAAATTATACTTTAACTTCTTAACAAATAAAATACTCATATAAAGTAATGAACACAATTTGTAAATGTGTTAAATAATTATCAAGAAAAGAACTGTACACTGAAATATCAAAAAAGAAATATGATGATAAAATTATATAAATTTGACTAGAATATATCATTTATTAAGTTCTAAAATGTTAAAGGAGCATAACATTGGTAAGCTCAAAAGACATGACCATGAACTTATAATGGTCATTATGTATCTTAAAAGCTATATTTGGAATATCCTCCTCATGAACCCGAATATGATGATAACCTAATCTTAGATCGAGTTTAATAAATAGTTAGGCACCTCTTTACTCATCTAGTAGCTTATCAATAATAGGAATAGGATATTTATCATTCATAATAAAGTAGTTAAGTTCTTGATAGTCAATGCACAATCTCTTGGATTTATCTTTTTTTTTTTTTTTACTAAAAGAACAAGAGAAGAATAAGACTAACAATAAGCCTAATGATGTCAACTTTTAATACATCCTTCATATTTTTTTCAATTTCTTCCTTTAGAAATACAGATAGTGATAAAGTCAAACTTTAGTAGGAACAATTTGAGACAATAAAAAAATACAATGATTATGTGTCCTCTTTAAGGATAAATTTATAAGCTTAGCAAATAAATTAGAGAATTTAGTAAAAAATGCATTGATCTTTTTTTCCTTCGTAGAATGAAATTTTGTCACCTTTACACTATACATATACATAAAGAACCTTTGTTCCACTTTTCTAGATATATTTGATGATCATACGCCTCATTAACTTCCTTAACTAGCTCAATCATTAAAAGTTTTGCATATTTATATTGGTACTCTTTATGTCACTTCTCATCACAGTACCAACAGAGTCCCTACACCATCTAAGTCAATTGTTTAGTATTAGTTGGACAAATTGAAGAAGATGAGTTAGTGTTACCTTTAGTAGGTTTACAACTTTTTTAGCACTAGGGCAACAATTTTTAATGCCCAACTTCTCTTCCTATAGATGAGTAAAAGAGATAACCATTACCATTTTTCATGGTTAGCAAGCTTTAACTTTATGTTAAATGTTGAGAATAAGATCTTCGATGAACATTCCCAATAATTGTCATTCTAACCAATCTTTCATACTCTAGGATTATTGATATATGAAGAATTTTTGTGAACTCTTTATCAACATTATGATATTTTGAAGGCCTAAAACACATATAAAGGCTTTTGGTGAACTTTTCCTAAGTTAGAACTTTAATATAAGTTTCAAACCAACTATGTCATTGAATAACATCACTCTTTAATTGAATAGAAGTAATTTTTACATTTAAGTCTTATGTTATACAATGGGAAGATATTTTTCAACTTTTTATGTTATACAATGGGAATGAAGATATTTTTCAACTTTAGTAATCCAACTTACAAGATAACTTTTATCTTAGTAAGGCAACTCCACCTTTAGTTGTGGTTGTATATAGTCATAACTAGTGTCTTTAGAGGACTCCATTGGTTTTTTTATTTATTAATGGATCTAGAAGTAACATCTCATAATTAATTTTTTTTCCTAAAGTAAGAACCATCTATTTGAGCCTCTTAAGTGACTCTTATACAAGAAATATTGATTATTTAAAACTAGATATTCTAGTATTAGAATTAAATGAGTTGTGTGTTAAATGACATAGGATTGCAAATTGTTAATATTAAAATTTTTCTTTTGTTGTTTAGTAAAAGGCATAAAAATGAATAGTGCTTTTTTTTTTTTAAGGTAGTAGTAGGGTTATAGAATAGAAGTGAAATCTTTATGAATATCACTTTAATGCTAAATGATAAGAAACTATAGATTGGAAAAATGAAAATAAGAAATAATGATTGATTTATTTAATGATGTAATTAATGATAATGATTTTTTAATTAAAAATGTCCTATTAGTATGGTTTGTCTTTATTCTTTTTGTCTCTTCTCTCTCCATGTTTTGGCTCTTTTTATAAAAGATGACTTTTGTTTATAAGGAGCAAAGGTTGTTTTCTCCAAAAACTACTTAATTTTCTTTTGATTAACAAATCAATTTTCGTTGACTCTTATTTTTCATTTTGTCAAAGGAAGGAATGTAAGAAGAATATTTTACAATAATTGTTTTTTGTCAAAGCAAACGATCCTTAAGCATCCATTACATTAATTAGATAAATATTTTTCTATTTCAACTTATATTTTTTATAAAATTATGTAAATAGAATTATTAAATTTATTTATATGAAATCTTTAATCCAAAATTCAAAACATCAAAGTATTTTTTTTTGTGCAAACTAAAACAAGAATTGCATATTGAAAAAATAAATGCTTATATGTGGGGAAAGATAATAAATTAAATGTTCCATTGTCTTTCCACCCATCAACTTATATGCGCGGAGATAATCCACTACCTTAGATCAAATTGCCATCTTGAATCAAACCTTATTTTATGGCAAACATGGCAAACCAAATTAAAATAATAGGAAATGAATCAGCGTATAAAGAATATTATAAAAGTAGTTTTTTTTTTAATTTTTATACTTTTAAAAAATGAAAAATTTTGAAAATAAAAACTTTAGTTCTTATCCAATAATATGTCCATTGAAGAATAAATACATGTTAAGTGTCCTTCTTTTTTATAAGTTCTTTTTATTCACTGAAAAATAGTTGAAAAATGAAATGGGGCAAGGGATTCTACATTTTAATCCATATCTCTAATAAAAATAAAAAGAAATAGAAAAGGATCTATTAATGAAGGTTTCATTAGGTTTTGCAAATTTTCCATTTCTTTTTTTAGCTGTGAGGTTGTTGAGTTCTTGATTAATTGAATTGTGTTAGGTTCTTAATGGAAAATTAAAGGAATATTGTTTGCACCCATAAAAACCCACGAGATCTCAATTAATTGTTAAACATTGATGAAAAATTGAAATTTCACGTATAACTAAAAATAAATAAAACTAATTTAGTTTATTTTTAACCATTAAATTTAGCCTAGTGATCACTGAGTTTTAAAGCTTGAAAAAAAAATCAATTTATATTTACTTGAGTCCATTAACATGTTTTCCCCTTCACTTACACACATCATATATAGATAATGACTTTTAACTTATAAATAAAACAACTTAACTTTCATGACGTGATTATAACTACTTATCAACGAAATAGTTTTGTTTACCATCTTTCACGAAATTATAATTTAGTACCAATAATAATAATAATAATAATAATAATAATAATAATTGCTATTAAAATTAAAATTAGTGAGTACGCTACGAACATCTGTTTTTTTAATATAAAAAAGGGAAAAAAATATATCTAATAAAATGAATAGATATGAATATTAATACTCATAATAGTAAGTTAATAAAATTTTTCAACTTGAATTGTAATTAGGTTTTAAAATTAATATGAACAACAAAACTTTAATTTTGATAGAAAAGAGAAATCTTGTTGACTCCTATTTCTCGTCCCAAAAAGAGAGGACACAAAGAAATTAAATGTTAAAACTGAAAGAGACCCTAACCAAAACTTATAAAGATTTTGTATTTTGTTAAATCTCTTATTTTAGAAATGTATTGATTGAGATCTAAAGAGATCTCAAGAAATGGTGGTAAGAATTGTTGATATTTAAAGTTGGTTAAAATTTGAAACTAGTTAATGTATACTATCAATGGGATAATATAAGGAAAATAGAAAAAAAGTAGAAAAGAGCAAAAAATGTTAGGTTAATTGATTGAATCAATGCTAATTGATTAGATGCAAAAGTAGTTTTAAGTTGTGATGTGCAAAAAATTATAGAAAATTTAGATTGGTCAATTGAACCATGGTAGCGATCAAATGAGGTAATTGAAAGGTATGAACCATAAAAGTTAGAAAAATTGCAGTGAATTTAAATCGATTAACTAGATTGTACTTGTGGTTGACTAAAAAAGTCACAAAAATTTTAAGTTGGTTAACTAACTCAAGTGTTATGGTCAAACAATACTTTAGGAGAGATTTTTTTTTTTGAAATTAATTCTCTTTATGGAAAGAGATCAATGTTTAATGGTTAATTGAGTTTATAAGTCTATAAGAGAGTCTAAAAAACTCTTTTATAAAAGATCTTGATGTGTTATTCATTTGTAATCATCTTGATTAAAGGAAAAATAGGAATTAAAAATGAAAATCAAGAGCAAGGGCCTTAAAAGAGAAAAACTCAAATTGCGAAAGTGAGAGGATAATCTTGAGGAGTGGACATTAGTTTTTATGAAAGTGTAAAACTCAAATATTAAATGTAAGTTTTTAAATGTTGTGAAAATCATTAGTTTTTATGAAAGTTTCATAAATACTTTGTTATGATCAAGGTTAAGGTAATTAAGTGTATATAATTATTTTCACCTTGCAAATGAAGAAGTAATAGTAAAGTAATCTCTTAAGGGGATAATCTTGAGGAGTGGACATGGACTTCTAGTTTGAGTTGAACCACTATAAATTACCATATATACTCTTTGCTCCCTTTCTCTTTTTAATTTTTTATTGCTCATATTGTTTGCTTTATTTTTGTTTATTGTTTATCTTGTTATTTTTTTGTAAGTTAAGATTACGTACAAGTTGAGTGATTAAGTTAATTGACCCAATAATACTCAAACTCTTAGGACAGTTTAAGAACCAATAAGTGGTATCATAGTTTAATCTCTATTCAAAAGGCCTAACATATTAGAGTTGATCCATAATAACCCTTATACTTATGTGTTGTGTTAAATGTGGAAACATCCTTAAACCTCTCCATTTTTTATGATAGCAATTATAACTATAAGAAAGATAAGATGACCATATATATCCAATACTCTAATTATGAATTTTGGAAAATAGTTAAGAATGACTCTAAGAAAGCCCCATAAGTGACTATTAGTAGGAAAGAAAATGTTTACTACTAAGGAAAAGAAATTCAAAGCCTTCAACTTTAAAACTACTTACATATTTCATTGTGATTTAATTAATAATGAATATAACAGGGTACCTTTATGTAAGATGAAAAAAGAGATTTAGAATGAACTAATAGTTACTCACAAGGGTACAACATAATAAAGGATACTGAGATCAATTTGTTAATGTAAAAGTATGAACTCTTTAAGATCAAAAGTGATAAGATGATATTAAAGATGTATATAAGGTCCATAAACCTTTTCAATCCACTTAAGAACCTTAAAAAGGATATCAAGGTAAGTGATCTTGTGAAGAAACTACTAAAATCACTTTCAAAGTTTTGGAATTCTAAGGTGATTGCAATCATTAAATTTAAAGACTTAATCACCTTAGGCTTATATGAGATGATTGGATTTTTGTTGACCCATAAGGTGACCTTTACCAAAAAGATGACTAAGAAGAAGAAAGGAGTTACTTTTAAAGCCTTTTTATCCAAAGAAAGTGATAATGATTTAGAAAGTAATCAATACACTCAAAAAGATGAAGAAAAACTTGTCATGCTAATTGAAAAGTTACACAACTTTGAAAAAAGAAAAAGTAGAATGACAAGAGATCTTCCAAGAGTAATAGTGAGACAGATGAGATCATTTATTACAATTGTAACAAACTTAGTCATATTACTTCCAATTGTCTTATTAATAAGAGGAATAATAAGAAGTTAACAAAGAAAGCCTACAAAGCTACTTGGGATTATTCAAGTGACTTAGAAGATGATATAGATGATGTTAGAGTTAACATTGGATTCATGGGACATAAGGAATAGGTGCCTTTTGATTATGATACATCTAATAATGATGAATCTTTGATTGATGAGTTGTATGATATTCTAAATTGTATGGATAAGAAACTCAAAGACATGGTTGTAAAAAATAAGGGTCTTTAAATTAAGAATCCTTTTATGTAGTATGAAATTGAATCCTTGAAGTATGAGAATGTTTATCTTAAAGATGAGATCAAGTCACTTACTGAAAAGAATAGTGAGTTAGAAAATGGTTACTCATTATAAAGAATAATGAGTAAAAAAAAGTCTATAATGAAAACATTCATCTTAAGAAGGAAGTGTCTAAACTTGAAAAGTGTCTCTTTATGTTTGTTGAAAGTAAACACAAATTAGACATATTAGTTGGCTTTTAAAAGCCTTAAGGTAAGAAGATTGGTTTGGGCTATGCATCTTATTTATAACAACATAAAGCTTTTTAGGTTAAGAAAAATCATGTACACATGCATAAGTATCCATAAGTGCATTTCATAAGAATGCTTATGCATGATATCATAATAGAAAAGCATCATACACAAGATAGGCAAAAAGACATAAAGCATTAGGTAGGCATGTGTATCCTATAATGGTTATCATGATTATTCATAAGATAGATATTGTTGAGCCTAAGAGAGAAATTGTTGTCTTTATGTGTTACATATATATATATATATATATATATATATATAGTGTAATTATGTGTTATATTTCATGACTTTATGTTTAGATGTGTCCCCTATGATTAATTATATGATTACTTGTTAGGTAAGTATTATATATATATGCTTGATTTAGGCTTGCTATGGAAAAATCTATGAAATTCAAATTTGATTTAAGTAAACAATGGTACAGAAATCTTATTCTTTATTAAATCTCTATTTATAAAAACGTATTAAGTGAAATCTTAAGTGATTTTCATGAAAGATGAAAAGAATCATTGAGATTCAAAATTGACAAATATTTGGGATAAAGCAACCTATGGTATTGATTGAACAAGCAAAAAAAAAGGAAAGAAGTGGAAAAGAAATAGAAAATTTGGGTCAATTGACCAAACTAGTACTTGTGGATGATCAAACATGGAGAAACCTTTGAAGAGAAAAGTTTTAGGGATTTCATATTGGTCAACTTGACTAGTAATTGTAGTTGATTAAAGGTAGTTAAAGATTTGACTACTTTAACATTACAAAAGTTACAAAGAAGTTGGTTGACCTAACTAGCAACTACAATTGATTGATGATATTAAACATGTTAAAAGTAGAAGCTTGAAAAAGTTATAGAAATTTTGGGCCAGTTAATCGATCCAAGTACTGTGGCAAATTAATGTCTTAAATAGAAAGTTTCTTGTCTTGAAAATTAATTTTTTATATAAAAAGAAATTAATTTCTAATGGCTAGTTTGTTGTCTTTGTTTATAAAAAGATTATGAAACTGTTTTGTATAATAATGGTGAAAAAAAGAAGAAATTGAGAAGAACTATTCATTGTATACATTTAGTATAAAGAAAAATGTGATAATAATTGAAAGATCAAGTGTAAGAGCTTTAAGAGAGAAAAGTTAAGAGTATGAAAGAGCAAAAGTGCTTTAACTAAGGTTATAAAAGAGTAAGAGTGCTTTAATGAAAAGTGACATAGAGTATTGTTGTTCCCACAGCCTTTCAGTATCATAGATTAGTAGATCTTAGGGTGAAGTTGAGGACTTCAAGTATGAGTCTTTAAGTTGTAAAGAATTGTTGGTTCTTATAAAAGTCAAGGTGATGAAGTGTAAGGAATTGTCTTTACCCTACAAAAGAATAAAGTGTTAGTTGAGTTGAACTCTCAAGGGACAAACCTTGAGGAGTGAATGTAGGCTTCTAATTTGAGCCAAACTATTATAAATCATTACATAAGTTCTCTCTTCCTTTATCTTATTTACTTTTAATTATCTACATTGCTTGTTTTACTATTTATTATTGGTTATCTTATTGTTCTTTAAAGTTAGAATTGAGTGTGGGTTGAGCAATTAAAACTGAATGAACCTAACTCACCCACTTTTTGAGTTGTGTTAAGGATTAATAAGTGATATTAGAACTTAGTTTTTATTTCATAAACCTAACATCCTAAAGTTAATCCATGACATCCCTTATATCCATATGTCATGTTAAAGGTGATGTAGTGTAAAAGATAGTCTTTATCCTGCAAAAGAATAAATTGTTAGTTGAGTTAAACTTTTAAGGAATGAACTTTGAGGAGTGGATATAGGCTCTCGATTTGAGCCAAATTATGATAAATCACTATATGTGCTCTTTCTTCCTTTATTTTATTTACTTTTAATTATCTACATTACTTATTTTTCTATTTATTATTAGTTATTTTATTGTTGTTCTTTAGAGTTAGGATTGAGTATGGGTTTAGTGATCAAAATTGAATAAACCTAATTCACCTTGCTTTTAAGTTGCATTAGAGATCAACAAGTGATATTAGAGTTCAACTTTTATTTCATAAGCCTAACATTTTAAAGTTAATCCATGACATTCCTTGTACCCATATTTTATGTTAAAGTTGGAGACATCTTTAGATTCCTTAACTTTGATAGTTTTAACTACAACTACTAGAAAAATAAGATGACCATGTATGTATATTTAATCCCATGATTATAAACTTTGAAAAATAGTTGAAAGTGGCCTTAGAAACAAGTATTAGCAAGAAAGGGAGTAAGTCCACCATAAAGTATAAAAGATTCAAAACCCTCAATTCTAAATCTACTTACATATTTCATTATGGTTTAAGTGTAAGTGAGTACAATAAGCTATCTTCATGTAAAACAGCAAAAGAGATTTGGGACAAGCTTGTATGAATACATGCTTTTTAAAATGAAAAGTGATGAGATCAAGATTTAATGACACAATCTTTGAATCTTAAGTTTATTACAATTATCAAATTTATAAACCTAAACACCTTAGATTTTGATGAATTGATTAGGTCTTTATTGAGCCATGTGATGACTTTCACAAGGAAAGTAATTGAAAAAAAAGAAAGAAAAGAATTGCTTTTAGAGTCTTATTTCCTAAAGAAAGTGATGACAATGATAAGAGTGATTAATACACTTAGGAAGATAAAAAGGAAATTTCCATGCTAATTAAGTGAGTCACATAATTGTGGAAAAAGAAGAAGTAATGTGACAAGAGAACCTTTAAGAGCAATTGAGAGAAGGATGAAATTATTTGTTATAGTTGTAATAAATTTGGTTACATTGGTTATAATTTTCTACAAGTAAGAAAATGATAGAATGCTAGCAAAGAAAGCTCTCATAGTTACTTGGGGTGACCCAAGTGACTTAAAAAGTGATTTCAACGATATTGGAGTCAAATGGCCATTCATAATTATAGATGATAAGGTAAATTCTAATTATGATTCCTTTAATGATAATGAGTTTTTAATTAATGAATTGTATGACATTTTAAATTATTTAGATAAGAAACTCAAAGTTATGATTATCGAGAATGTGGGTCATCATGCCAAGAATGTCACCATGAATCATGAAATCATATCCTTGAAAAGTGAAAATGCTTCACTTAAAAATATGAATTATTCTTTAAAGATGAGAATAATTTTTTAAGAGATGAGGTTAAGTCATTCACTAAAAAGAATAGTGAGTTAAATAATGTCTATAATAAGGAAAGATTTGTGAAACTCTTAGATGACAATATTTGTATTAAAAAAGAAGTTTTAAAACTTCAAGAGTTTTTTTCTAAGTTTGCTAAAAGTAAAGACAAACAAGACATGTTACTTGATTCTTAAAGGTCTCAAGGTAAGAAGAATAACCTGTGATATACATCTTAGCATATCAATCAAAAGTTTCTTATGGCAAGACAGCACATGCTCACACACACTTACATAAGCATCTAATAATGTTTTGCATAAGAATACTTATACATTGTATCATGGTAGAAAAACATCATAAAAGTATACATATATGTACATAGGACACACATAAATGCTCAAAGCATCTTGTAGGCATGTACATTTTCATGATATATGGCATAGTCATCATAGATATGATTCTTATGCATATAGATATTATGCTAAAGATCATGTTACACTTGGGGACCTAAGAAAATTTGGGTACCTAAATTTAGATAAATTATTTGCAGATATGTCTTAAGAATAGTGTGAGGAATGACAAATGACATCTAGATAGTGATTGCTTTAAATATATGACAAGGAATCCCAACAACTTTATTTCCTTTAAGAAAATTGATAGTGAAATGGTAATGATTGGAGATAATGCCAAAGATAAGATTATTAATATTGTTAAGATAAGTAAGGAAAAGTCCTTAATGATTAAGAATGTCTCACTTATCAAGGAAATCAAGTTTAACTTATTAAGTATTAGTTAATTGTGTAATAGTCGTTATAAGGTATCATTTGGGCAAAATACTTGTTGTGTTGCTCACTTTAAAACAAATAATCTCTTATTTGTTGCTAAATGGTTAAACAATGTCTATATTATTGATTTATGTAGTTTGGTTAACCAAAATGTTAAGTGCTTTGCCTCTGTTAGTGAAGAATAATGGATATTGCATCAAAGGTTAAGTCATGCAAGCATGAAGCAACTATTTGAACTCAACCGACACAACTTTGTAGAAGATCTTGCAAATATAAAATTTAAAAAGGAGAAGGCGTGTGATGCATGTCCAATGTGTAAGCAAAGCAAAAGATTTTTTAAGAGTAAAAAAGTAGTATCTACTTCTAAAACCTTAGAGCTATTGCATATGGACTTGTTTAGTCCCACTCACATTTCATTTTAGGTGGTAAGTCATATGCATATGTCATTATAGATGTTTATAATAAGTTTACATAAGTTGCATTCCTAGCTCATATAGATAAGTGCTTAAAAACCATTAAGGGGTTTTTAAGTTTTGTTCCCATAGCCTTGTATGGGTTGTAATTGTTGTCAACTAGGTTTAAGTATGCAAGAAAGTAAAGTCATATGGAAGGACAAGAAGGTAAAGCCACATGTAAGGGCAAGAACATAAATCTATCGTGTAAGCCCTGTTAAGGTTTCATGGAAGAGAGTATATAAAGACCTTGGACGACAAACTTAGGGTAAGGCCAACACAATTGAATATACGACAAAACACCAAACCCTACACAGAAGAATACCACCTGCAAAAGAAAAATGCAGCTGTCGTGAATAGTGCAGTCGTCGGAAAGTGAACAGTAGCCGTCGTGAACAGTAGCGTCAAGTGAAAAAATTGGGGGGTTGAACGAAGAACAACTGTAAAGAGAGACAATCAACGGCTGGGTTGAATGAAGAGAGAGATCGTTGGCCAAAACACAAGAGAGAGAAAACACAGTTGTTGGAAGAGAGAGAAAACTCAGTTGTTGGAAGAGAGAGAAACCTGACGGCCAGACCAGAGGAGTCGATGGGAAGGGGAGAAAAAAAAACCCGATGGCCAGACCAGAGGAGTTGACAGGAAGGAGAGAAAAAGAAATCCGATGGCAAATAAAGGTGGACGGCCGAAACAATTAAGCAGTCGTCAACGGGAAGGAGAAGAAAACGCAGCTATCGATGGTCGAAAAATCGAGCAAAAACGGCAAATACGTTGAGAGAGAAGGAGGCGGCCAAAGAGGGGCTGAACGTTGAACGTAAGACGGCCGAAAGGCAGCTGAGGAAGGTGATGAGAGAGTGAAAAACCAGTCCATCGAAGTGAGAAACCTGACATGGCTGGACAGCCGAAAGTGGGTGGACGGCAAAGACCTATATGGCCAGATCGGGAAGAGAGAGAAACCCGACAGCCAAATCAGAGCAGACCGACGGGAAGAGAGAGAAACCTAACGGTAAACGGAAAAGTGAAATCCAGTAAGAGAGAGAAATCTAGCAGGACGGTGAGAGAAATCCGACGGTAAGGGAGAGAAATCTGGTAAGAAGAGAGAGAAATCCGACTGGACAACAAGAGAGAGAGAAACGGACAGGCGAGCCGTGAGATAGTGAGATTGTGAGACAAGGAGATGGGGAGACAGTGAGATGGTGAAAGTAGGAGTTATGTGAAACAACGTAGAGAAGGAATTCGGTGAAGCATTGAAAGTACTCAACGTATTTTCAGACTTCTTCAAGAGAGGTTAGAGAGCGTTGCGGTGAACTTCTAAGCGGCAGTGGAGCAGCCTTTCAATTCAATAGAGGCAAGACAAGTTAAAAGAAGGGTAGACACAGTAAGTGACACTCTTTGTATTGTAGTTGCTTAATAATTGCAATATTGAAAGGAGCAGAGAATTAAGACATCCATTATAACTAGAATTCTTAAGTATAGTGGATAGTCTCGGTAAGGGAGAGTCCCTACCACTGTGGATGTATGTCACATTGACGGAACCACGTAAATCTCGTGTGTCCTTAATTTGCTTTATGTTCTGTGTTTTGAATTGAGTTGTGAATGCAACTAAAGTATCAGCCAACCCATAACCTAATGAAAACCTAAACAAGAACATCCGAATTGTCTATTAGGTAAGGTGTCTAAAAGGTAACTTTGGGGACTATTGTGATTAGTAGGTAGCAATAGATCCACCTTAGTTGAGTTTGAGAAAGAGTTTGCTATTAAGAAGAGGTTGAAGTTGTTCACTTACCTGCGAATTGCGAATTTTGGTGATACTGATTCACCCCCCCTCTCAGTATCACAAATTAGTAGATCCTAGGGAGAAGTCGGGAACTTCAGTAAGTGAGTTTAAATTGAAAAAGAGTATTATGTCACCTCAATTAGAAGTGCTAATAACTGTGAGTTTAAGAATAAAGGATTTAAGAATTTTAACAATTCTGAAGCTATCTCTTAGAACTTTTTAGCTTTAAGAACTCCACAACACAATGAAGTAGTTGAAAGGAAAAGTAAAACCTTATTAGAGATGGTTTGAATTGTTTTAAGTAAGTATAAACTTCCTTAACACTTTTAGGCAAAAGTGGTTTATATTGCTTGCTATGTGTCTAATAAAGTTTTCATTCATCTAACTCTTAAAAAGTCCTTTTATGAGTTGTGGAATGGGAGAAAGTTTAAACTTTTTATAAGTCTTTGGTTATAAGTGTTATATTTTAAACATGAAAGATAATCTAGCCAAGTTTGATTCTAAGACAGATAAAGGTATCTTTTTGTAATACTCTTTTAGTAGCAAGGCAAATAAGGTGTCTAACAAGAAATCTCTTATTGTAGAGGAGTCTATATATATTACATTTAATGAAACTAACCGCTTTTCTCCTTAAAAGAAAGAGATAGATAACCTTACATGGATAAGTTAAAGCTTAGAGAAGGCAAATAAGTTATTAAAGAAACAACAATATTTTGGTGATTTTTAAATGGACTAGAATATGATAACTTGAAGTTAATGAGTTTAATCTTCCAAAATATGGAAATCTTAACAACGCAATTCAATAAGTTCCAAGATAATGAAAACATAGTAGAGAAGCATTTTAGGATCAAATTAGTGGTAACCCTTTTGATCCATTCAGAACTTAATATGCATCAAGGAACACTAGTACTTATTTCACAAATAGAACTAGCATATGTTGATGATGCATTGGTTGATCAATTTTGGATGCATGTTATGGAAGATGACTTGAACTAGATTGAGAAAAACAAGGTTTGGACTTTGGCCCCTAGACCTATTGATCATCCCATCATAGAAACCAAATTGATCTTTAGAAATAAACTCGATGAGAATGGCCAAATTATGTGAAATAAGGTAAGGTTAATTGTTATAGGCTATAATCAAGAAGAATGCGTTGATTATGATGAGACCTTTGCCCTCATTGCTAGGCTAGAAGTATATTAAAATATTGCTTAAATTTACATCATATAAGAATTTATGGTTATGTAAATGGGCATGAAGAATGCATTGCTAAATGGTTACATTAGTGAGAAAGTCTATGTTGATCAAGCTCCTAGCTTTGAAAGTAAAGAATTCCTTAACCATGTTTAGAAGCTTTCAAAAGGTTTAAATGTGTTAAAGCAAGTTGAAGTTCCTGACTTCTCCCTAGGATTTACTAGTTTGTGATACTGAAGGGGGTGAATCAATATCACTATAATTCGCAATTTGCAGGTAAGTGAACAACTTCAACTTCTTCTTAAAAGTGAACTCTTTCTCAGACTCGACTAAGGTAGATCTATTGCTACCTACTAATCACAATAGTCCCTAAAGTCACCTTTCAGACATCTGGCCTAATAGACAATTCGAATGTTTTTGTTTAGGTCTTTGTTAGGTTATGGGTTGGCTGATACTTTAGCTGTGTTTACAACTCAATTCAAAACACAGAATATAAAGCAAATTAAGGACACATGAGATTTACATGTTTCCATCAACGTGACGTACATCCACGGTGGTAGGGACTCTCTCTCTCTTACCGAGACTATCCACTATACTTGAGAATTCTAGTTACAATGGATGTCTTTAATTCTCTGCTCCTTTCACTATTGCAATTACTAAGCAAGTATAATACAAAGAGTGTCACTTACTGTGTCTACCCTTCTTCTAGCTTATCTTGCCTTTGTTGAATTGAAAGGCTGCTCCATTGCTGTTTAGAAGTTCACCACAACGCTTTCTAACCTCTCTTGAAGAAATCTGGAAATACGTTGAGTTCTTTCAATGCTTCACCGAATTTCTTCTCTACGTTGTTTCACACAACTCCTATTTTTACCGTCTCACGGTCACGGTCTCACTCGTCTCCTTGTCTCACGGCTCGTCTCGCATTTCTGGTCTCACGCCGACGCACGTTCTGGTCTCACGCCTTCTGCTGGTCACTGTTCATCGGCCGTCCACTCTTCGTTCTACCATCCAGCTCATTTTCTCTCTCTCGACCTTTGTTCTTCGTTTAGCCCGACTGTCCTGGTTTTCTATCGATCGTCCACTCTATTTTGCCATCGACCCGTTTCTCTCTCTTGTCGTGTCATGCTTTCTCACTCACCGTCCAACCATGTCGACCTATATCTCTCTCTTGCCATGTCATGTTGTCTCCTCCCAGATTGCTGGTGTGCCAGTCGTATGCCGTTCCTCACGAGTTTCTCTCTTGCCGTCACACGGTTTGCTCCAATTTGCTCAATTTTCGTTTTCTCTCCTTCCCATCGATGACCTTGTTTTCTCTCTCTTCCAACGGTTGTATTTTCTCTCTCTTGTGTTTTGGCCGACGGGTTTCTCTCTCTTTTCGCCGATTTGC
Organism: Ceriops tagal; assembly: GCA_021533255.1. NCBI lineage: Eukaryota > Viridiplantae > Streptophyta > Magnoliopsida > Malpighiales > Rhizophoraceae > Ceriops > Ceriops tagal. The sequence continues at coordinate 4,846,141 of CM038600.1, forward strand.
TTTGATTTGCTCAATTTGCCAACCTCTCCTTCTTCCGACGACGACTTTTCTCTCTCTTTGTCCGACGGCTACACTGTTCATTACGGCTGCTGTGCTTCTCTTATGTTGGCCTTTATATACTCCTCCATAAAACCCTAATAGGGAGGGCGAATTTATTGTCTTGCCCTTCCATATGGCTTTTACGTTCTTGTCCCTCTATGTGGCTTTTACCTTCATGCCCTTCCATGTGGCTTTACTTTCTTGCACACTTAAACCTAATTGACAACAATTACAACCTATACAAGGCTGTGGGAACAACAATCTCCCCCTTTGTAATTGTTGGTAACACTCATAACAAAAGCCACTATGCAACAGTTTCAACTCCCCCTAAATATGCATTCCCCCTTTCTTAACAGCTCCCCTTGCACTGTTGCTTCTCTCCCCTTTTGCCAACCAATTACAAATCTGAAAAAACTCGCAAAGTAGAGATGGAAGATTCACCTGAACTTCAGGCTTGAGGAGGCATTTACACAAATAGACTCAATCTGTGCTTTTCAAACAGCTTTGTGGACAAAGGTTTAGTTAGAATATCTGAAATTTGATCTTTAGTGCCAACATACTCCAATTGAATTGTACCCTGTTCCACTTGATCTTTGATGATGTGATACCAGATGTCAATATGCTTGCTCCTCGAATGTTGAACTAGATTCTTACCGAGATCAATAGCGCTTTGATTATCACAAAGTATACTTACTGGTAACTTCACTTCTACACCCAAGTCTGCTAATTGTCTTAGCATCCATATCACCTGTGTACATGCTGCACAAGCAGCCATATACTCAGCCTCAGCTGTGCTTAAAGCAACACTGTTTTGCTTTCTACTTAACCTTGTAACACACTTTGAACCCAAGTAGAAGCTGCAGCCGTTGGTTGATTTTCTATCATCTATACTTCCTGCCCAGTCTGCATCAGTGTATGCTTGTAATTTAACAGAATCCATGGCTGGATACCACAAACCCATTTCCAGTGTTCCTTTAAGGTACCTTAGGATTCTTTTCACTGTCAACACATGAGACTCCTTAGGATCAGCTTGGAATCTGTTGGCAGCGCATACAGCTTGCATAATATCAGGCTTTGATGCTGTAAGGTACAGAAGGCTCCCTATCATCTTCCTGTACTTTGTAGGGCTTGTACTCCTTCCCTCCTGATCTTTTGTTAACTTATAGCCCACTGTTATAGGGGTACTGATAGGTCTGCTATCCTCTATGCCGAACCTTTTCAGCATCTCTTTGAAATATTTCGTCTGAGAAACAAAGATACCTTCTTCACACTGCTTTATCTGTAATCCAAGAAAGTACGTCATTTCTCCAATCAATGACATCTCAAATTCCTCACTCATCTTCTGTGCAAAATCTTGGCATAGCTCAGAGTGATCCCCTCCAAAGATGATGTCATCTACATATATTATGGTTATCAGATGGCCTTTCTCTGAGTTGAACACATATAAGTTATTATCAACCGTTCCTCTTCTGAAGTTCAACCTTCTCAAGTATGCATCCAGCCTACTATACCATGCTCTTTGAGCTTGCTTAAGACCATACAAGGCTTTCTTTAGTTTGCACACATGTGTCTCATCCTCATTGATTTGTACTCCATTAGGTTGTTCAATATACATTTCTTCTTTTAGGAGCCCATTCAGAAAGGTGGATTTCACATCCATCTGATAGACTTTATACCTCTTGTGTGTTGCCAAAGCTAAGAACATTCTGATAGTTTCTAACCTTGCTACTGGTGCAAAATTTTCATCAACATCTACCCTTTCTATCTGAGTGTAGCCTTTGCAAACTAGTCTGGCCTTGTTCCTTACCACTTTGCCATCTTCATTGTTTTTATTCCTAAACACCCATTTTGTTCCTATGACATTCTTATTCGTAGGTCTTGGAACCAGCTCCCATGTATCATTCTTCTCAATTTGATCCAGCTCCTCATTGATAGCTTTGACCCAGGCTTTGTCTTGAATAGCCTCTTCAACAGATTTAGGTTCAACTTGTGAGAGTAAAGCAGTAGCTCCCACAATTCTTCTTCTTGTTGTAACTCCTGCTGATGGGTCACCTATGATCTGATCTCCTTGATGAGCACTGGTCCATGTTTTCTTTGTCCTTCTTCCTTGCACCGTCTTAGTTGCAAGAGGATCTCTTTCTTCATCTTTAGACTCACTCTTCTCCGAGTCTGAACTTACTTCTTGTTCCTTTTCTTCAGGTTGGTCTGATTCTTCATCTACATTGAAGTCATCTTCTTCATTGTCCTAAGCTTCGCCATTTTACATTGTTTTCCAGTTCTCATCTATTCTCACATCACTGGAAGTGATCACTTCTCCCAGTGTATGCAAGAAAATTCTGTAACCTTTTGTCTTTTTTAAGTATCCCACAAAGATGCCTTCATTAGACCTAACGTTGAATTTTCCCAAGTTTTGCTCCTTGTTCTTCACAAAACAAGGGCTACCAAAGACTTTGAGATACTTGGCTATTGTCTTCTTCTCACTCCATAGCTCATATGGAGTCTTATTAGTATTGGGCCCTAGTAATATTCTATTTAGTAGATGCACGGTTGTAAATGTTGCTTCTGTCCAAAATCTTGTGTGAAGCTTGGATTCCAACAGTAGAGTTCTTGCCATTTCAACTAGAGCTTTATTTTTCCTCTCTACCACCCCGTTCTGTTGAGGTGTTCTTGCTGCTGCCATTTGATGTTGATTTCCATGCTTCTCGAGATAATCTTCAAAAGCTTGATTTGTAAATTCAATGCCTTGATCTGACCTCAATACTTTGATCTTCCTTCCACTCTCATTTTCAGTCAATCTTCTATATCTCTTGAAGCAATTCAAAACTTCTGACTTGTGTTTGAGGTGCATGAGGTAGGTCCTTGTCGAATAATCATCAACAAATAAAATGAAGTACCTCTCACCTTTCAACCCTTTTGTCCTCATCGGTCCACTCAAATCAGTATGCACAATGTCAAGCACTACTTCTGAACTGAACTCTTTGGTCTTGTACTGCTTTTTGGCATGTTTTTCTTCAGAGCATGCTGAGCAAACATACTTTTTCTCTCTCCTAAGGTCGGGAATGTCTCTGATTGCATGAGTAGTGGTCAGCTTCCTCATGTTCTTCTGTGATAAGTGTCCCAGCCTTTTATGCTAGAGTTGATTTTCTTCTTCTTTGGTGAGTAAACAGCTACTTGTCTTGTCCTCATCAATCACATATAAATTTTCAGCTGTTCTCTTCCTGGCTGCAACAGTATTGCCTTCTATACTCTTTACCTAGCAACTTGTTTTTGTGAATATCACTTTATGGTCGTCGTTGTATAGTTGGCTGATAGATGCTAGATTATATCTGAGTCCTTCAATGTGCAGAACGTCTTTCAACTTTCCTTTTCCTTTTCCAATATTCTCTGACCCTTGACCACTAATGTTGAGTGAATCATCATTGCCAAACTTGACTCTGCCTTCTCTTGATTTATTTAGCTTTGATAATTTACTCTTATCTCCCGTTATGTGCGAAGTGCATCCACTATCAAGGATCCATTGCTTATCCTTGCAATCAGCCTTTAGTGCAATTTCAGCTATATTAGACACCTCCCTTTTTGCTCTATATTCCTTCTTTTGAACTGGCTAGAAGATAGCTTTCTCCTTTTTCTCAGCTTTGATTACACCGCTTGTTTTCATTGTGCCATTGAGTGCCTTTTCTCACTCAGGGAGAAGTGTTATGCATCTCTTGGCATTATGGTCATCTTGCCCGCACCTTTCACACTGTTCCAAGTTTGCCAATACAGCAAACTTGTTCTTTGAAACCATTGGTTTGGGCTTCCACCAACACTCCTTGTTAATGTGTCCTTCCCTTTTACAGTATGTGTAAGAACTCACGACAGGTGTTCTCCTTTGAATTTTGTATTGTCTCCTTTTGTATGCAGCATCGTATCTTCTCAAGTTGGAGATGTATACTTGCCTTCTTCACCAGCATTTACTTACCATATGACCCCAAACTCCACAATAAAGATAGTAACCTTGAAACTGCCTCTTCTTGGGTCTAATCACAGCTTGTTTTCTTTTGTTCATTAGTTGCTATGTAGGTAAGGTTGCTGGTTTCTTTGCTTGTGTGGCTTTCATTTCAGCCACCTTTTTTTCCTTCTTTTGCTTAAACATTGCCCTTGGCTGGTTGACTTTCTTTTCTTTCTGAGACGTAGTAGCTATGGGCTGCTGCTCTTTAACCACATATATCATTTTTGGCCCTGACTTTGGTTTGATAACTGTATTCTCTTCTTCAGTTATCTTCACCTGAGTCATAGCCTTCTTTTTCAACTTCTGTGGCAAAGTCATAGCCTTTGATACTTTCGTTGTTACAGAGCTCTCTGTTGACTTTATCCTCATCTTATATGCAATGAGATTGCACTGTAGATCATCTAGAGACATAAAATTGAGATCTTTACTCTCCTCTATGGCTGCCACCTTTGAGGCAAACCTCTCAGGCAGAATTTTCTTCACAATTGATGAGTTCTTCTTGTTCTTCCCATGACTTCTCAGGTCGTTTATAGTGTCAATAACCCTGGTGAAGAACTCTTGAACTATCTCATTCTTCTATATTCTGAGAGATTCATATCTCTCCTTGAACACTTGAAGCTTAGCCTCCTTTATTTTTCCATCACCTTCATAGACTTTCTGCAATTTGTCCCATATCTCCTTGGCAGATTTGCAGTCCATAACTTTAGCATACTCAGCATCTGTCAATGTTGAAATGATGACATTTGAGGCCTTCCCATTTATCTCAAACTGCCTTAACTCCTTTGGGGTTGGGTCTTTACCTTCTTCTGGAGCCACAAAACCCTCTTGTATGCATTTCACCATGTTCATGCCCATGGTTGCAAATATCACTTGCATTCTTGCTCACCACATATGGTAGTTGGTTCCGTTGAAGATTGGAACTTTCTTGCTGTAAGTAATGCTAGTGCTGGTATCGGCTTCCATTTCTCAGTATGCTGAACAAGTCAAACTTCTAAATCCCTTCAAACTAGTACACCAAGCTGTTAAACTTCAAACTAGTGAACCTGTGCTCTGATACCAATTGAAGTTCCTGACTTCTCCCTAGGATCTACTAGTTTGTGATACTAAAAGGGGGGGG
>CM038600.1:4851387-4877136 GCA_021533255.1 Ceriops tagal
GGGGGGGGTGAATCAGTATCACCACAATTGGCAATTCGTAGGTAAGTGAACAACTTCAACCTCTTCTTAAAAGCAAACTTTTTCTTAAACTCGACTAAGGTAGATCTATTGCTACCTACTAATCACAATAGTCCCTAAAGTCACCTTTCAGACACCTTGCCTAATAGACAATTCGAATGTTCTTGTTTAGGTTTTCGTTAAGTTATGAGTTGGCTGATACTTTAGTTGCGTTCACAACTTAATTCAAGACACAGAATGTAAAGCAAATTAAGGACACATGAGATTTACATGGTTCAGTCAATGTGACGTACATCCACGGTGGTAGGGACTCTCCCTTACCGAGACTATCCACTATACTTGAGAATTCCAGTTACAATGGATGTCTTAATCCTCTGCTCCTTTCAATATTTCAATTACTAAGCAAGTACAATACAAAGAATGTCACTTACTGTGTCTACCCTTCTTCTAGCTTGTCTTGCCTCTGTTGAATTGAAAGGCTGCTCTACTGCCATTTAAAAGTTCACTGCAACGCTCTCTAACCTCTCTTGAAGAAATCTGGAAATATGTTGAGTTCTTTCAATGCTTCACTGAATTTCTTCTCTACGTTGTTTTACACAACTCCTACTTTCACCGTCTCATGGTCTCACCCGTCTCCTTGTCTCACGGCTTGTCTTGCATTTCTGGTCTCACACCAACGCATGTTCTGGTCTCACGCCTTCTGCCGGTCACTGTTCATCGGCAGTCCAGTCTTCGTTCTGTCTTCTAGCTCCTTTTCTCTCTCTCGACCTTTGTTCTTCGTTCAGCCCGGCTGTCCTGGTTTTCCGTCGATCATCCACTCTGTTTTGCTGTTGACCCATTTCTCTATTTTGTCGTTGACCCGTTTCTCTCTCTTACCGTGTCATGTTGTCTCCTCGCCGACCGCTAGTGTGTCGGTGGTGTGTCGTTCCTCACGGGTTTCTCTCTCTTGCCATCACATGGTTTGCTCTGATTTGCTCAATTTTCGTTTTCTGTCCTTCTCGTCCACGGCCTTGTTTTCTCTATTTTCCAATGGTTGTATTTTCTCTCTTTTATGTTTTGGCCGACGGGTTTCTCTCTCCTTCCGCCAGTCTGCGCCGATTTGCTCAATTTGCCGACCTCTCCTTCTTTCGACGACGGCTTTTCTCTCTCTTCCAAGTGTTTTCTCTCTCTTCATCCAATGGCTACACTATTCACTATGGCTACTGTGCTTCTCTTATGTTGGCCTTTATATACTCCTCTATAAAACCCTAATAGGGAGGGCAAATTTACTGTCTTGCCCTTCCATGTGGCTTTTACGTTCTTACCCCTCCATGTGGCTTTTACCTTCTTGTCCTTCCAAGTGACTTTACTTTCTTTCTTGCACACTTAAACCTAGTTGACAATAATTACAACCTATACAAGGTTGTGGGAACAACATAAGTGCAAGTGTTTGGTATGAAAGGTTAAACTCTTTCTTGGTTAATAGATGCTTTTCTAAAAGTAAAGTTGACACTACCTTTTTTTTTTTTAACCAAATTCAAACATAAAGATTTATTAATTATTTAAATTTATATTAATACATCATATTTAATGTTACTAATAAGTCATTATGAAAGGCATTTGCTAGAGATATGAAAATAGAATTTGAAGTGAGCATGATAAGAGAATTAAATTTCTTCTATGACATTTGAATTAAGTAAACAAAAGATGGAATCTTTATCAACTAAGTCAAGTATACATAAGAAATATTAGAGAAATATGGCATGGATGAATTAAAACCTTATAGCACTTCAATGACCACCTCTACAAAGTTAGACAATGATGTAAATGATAAGTTTGTGGATGAAAGGTAATAAAAGTATAATTGGTAAACTGTTTTATTTACTGCTATAAAGTAAACTTGGTGTTTGTTTTTTATTTGTGTACAAGATTTCAATCTAACCTAAAAGAGTTACACCTAATTGCCCTTAAAAGAGTGCTTAAGCATGTGAGAGAAACCATAATTTTATGACTTTGGTATCTTAAGAGATTAACCTTTGATTTTTTAGGTTACTTAGACTTAAACTTTGTAGAAGATAGAATTAAGAGGTAAAATACCTTAAGTGCATGCCAATTCCATAATGAAGCCTTAATTTAATGATGTAGTTAAAAGTAAAGTTCAATTGCTCTTTTTATAGTTGAAGTAAAGTACATGGCAACATAAGCTTACTATACTCATTTGCTTTGAATGAAACAAACTTTAAAGGACTTTATATTGCACTATTCCTATATGTTTATTAACTGTAATAACACAACTACAATCAATATTATCAAGAATCTTAAACACCCATTTTATTAGTGAAGTTCTCGACTTCTCCTTAGGATCTACTAGTTTGTGATACTGAGAGGGGGGGTGAATCAGTATCACCACAATTCGCAATTCGCAGGTAAGTGAACAACTTCAATCTTTTCTTAAAAGTGAACTCTTTCTCAGACTCGACTAAGGTAGATCTATTGCTACCTACTAATCACAATAGTCCCTAAAGTCACCTTTCAGACACCTTGCCTAATAGACAATACAGATGTTCTTGTTTAGGTCTTCGTTAGGTTATGGGTTGGTTGATACTTTAGCTGCGTTCACAACTCAATTCAAAACACAGAATGTAAAGCAAATTAAGGACACACAAGATTTACATGGTTCCGTCAACATGACGTACATCTATGGTGGTAGGGACTCTCCCTCTATCGAGACTATCCACTATACTTATGAATACAGGTTACAATGGATGTCTTTAATTCTCTGCTCCTTTCATTATTGTAATTACTAAGCAAGTACAATACAAAGAGTGTCACTTACTGTGTCTACCCTTCTTCTAGCTTGTCTTGTCTCTGTTGAATTGAAAGGCTGCTCCACTACCGCTTAGAAGTTCACCGCAACGCTTTCTAACCTCTCTTGAAGAAGTTTGGAAATACGTTGAGTTTAATGCTTCGTCGAATTCCTTCTCTACGTTGTTTCACACAATTCTTGCTTTCATTATTTTACGGTCTCACCCGTCTCCTTGTCTCACGATCTCACTATCTTACGACTCGCCTGTCTGTTTCTCTCTCTCTTAATGTCCAATCGGATTTCTCTCTCTTATTGTCGAATTTCTCTTTTCTGTTCACCCACTTAGCCATCACGGATTTCCTCCCTTCTCCGCCGGTGGTCTGCTTTTCTTCGTCCTGCTATCTAGCCCTATCTAGCCGTCACTCTTCTTCCCGTCAACTCCTCTGTTCTGGCCGTATACCTCTTTTCTCTCTCTTCCAACGGCCGTCTCCGGTGGTGTCTCTCTCTTCGTCCGTTTCACGGTTCTCTCCTTGCCGTGTTGTTTGTTTGTCTCACGCCGTCACAGATTTGTTATTTGCTCTTCCGATGGTATCTCTCTCTTCGTTCGTTAGCTGCATTTTCTCTCTCTTTGTCCGTCGGCTTTGTTTTCTCTCTCTTTGTCCGTCGGCTTTGTTTTCTCTCTTTTCATCCGTCGGCTTTGTTTTCTCTCTCTTCGTCCATCAGCTATGTTTTCTCTCTCTTCGTCCAACCGCTGGTGTGCCAGTGGTATGCCATTTCTCACGGGTTTCTCTCTCTTGCTGTCACACGGTTTGCTCCGATTTGCTCAATTTGGCCGTTCTTCGTTCTGTTCAATTTCCGACGACTGCACTGTTCACAACGGCTGCCATAGTCACTTGACGGCTATTGTTCACGACGGCTACTCTTTTCTTTTACAGGTGGTGTTCTTCTGTGTAGGGTTTGGTGTTTTGCCGTGTATTCAATTTTGTTGGCCTTCCCCTATTTTTGTCTTCCAAGGACTTTATATATCTCTTCCATGAAACCCTAATAAGGCTTACGTGGCGGATTTACGTTCTTGCCCTTTCATGTGGCTTTTACTTTCTTGCCCTTCCATGTGGCTTTTACTTTCTTCCCCTTCCATATGGCTTTACTTTCTTGCACACTTAAATCTAGTTGACAACAATTACAACCCATACAAGGCTATGGGAACAACAATCTCCCCCTTTGTAATTGTTGGCAACACTCATAACAAAAGCCACTATGCAGCAGTTTCAACTCCCCCTAAATATGCACTCCCTCTTTCTTAACAGCTCCCCCTACACTGTTGCTTCTCTCCCCCTTTGCTAACCAATTACAAATATGAAAAACTCGCAAAGTAGAGATGGAGGATTCACCTGATTTTCAAGCTTGAGGAGGCATTTGCACAAATAGACTTAATCTATGCTTTTCAAACAGCTCTATGGACAGAGGTTTAGTTAGAATATCTAAAATTTGATCTTTAGTGCCAACATACTCCAACTGAATTGTACCATGTTCCATTTGATCTTTAATGAAGTGATACCGAATGTCAATATGCTTACTCCTCAAATGTTGAACCGGATTCTTGCTGAGATCAATAGCACTTTGATTATCACAAAGTACACTCACTGGTAACTTCACTTCAACACCCAAGTCTGCTAATTGTCTTTACATCCATATCACTTGAGTACATGCTATACAAGCAGCCATATACTCAGCCTCAGCTATGCTCAAAGCAACACTATTTTGCTTTCTACTTAACCATGCAACACACTTTGAACCCAAGTAGAAATTGCAGCCACTGGTTGATTTTCTATCATCTGTACTTCCTGCCCAGTCTGCATCAGTGTATGCTTGTAGTTTAACAGAATCCATGGCTGGATACCACAAACCCATTTCCAATGTTCCTTTGAGGTACCTTAAGATTCTTTTCACTGCCAATACATGAGACTCCTTAGGATCAGCTTGGAATCTGCTAGTAGCACACACAACATGCATAAGATCAGGCCTTGATGCTGTAAGGTACAAAAGGTTCCCTATTATCTTCCTGTACTCTGTAGGGCTTGTACTCCTTCCCTCTTGATCTTTTGTTAACTTGCAGCCCACTATCATAGGGGTACTAACAGGTCTGCTATCCTCCATGCCAAACCATTTCAGCATCTCTTTGGCATATTTCGTCTGAGAAATAAAAATACCTTCTTCACATTACTTTATCTGTAATCCAAGAAAGTATGTCATTTCTCCAATCAATGACATCTCAAATTCCTCACTCATCTTCTGTGCAAAATCTTGACATAGCTCAGAGTGATCCCCTCCAAAGATGATGTCATCTACATATACTATGGTTATCAGCTGGCCTTTCTCTGAGTTGAACACATACAGGATATTATCAACCGTTCCTCTTCTGAAGTTCAACCTTCTCAAATACGCATCCAGCCTACTGTACCATGCTCTTAGATCTTGCTTAAGACCATACAAGGCTTTCTTTAGCTTGCACACATGTGTCTCATCCTCACTGATTTGTACTCCATCGGGTTGTTTAATATACACTTCTTCATCTATATTGAAGTCATCTTCTTCATTGTCCTCAGCTTCTCCATTTTGCATTATTTTCCATTTCTCATCTATTCTCACATCACTAGAAGTGATCACTTTTCCCAGCCTATGTAAGAAAACTCTGTAACCTTTTGTCTTTTCTGAGTATCCCACAAAGATGCCTTCATTAGACCTAGCATTAAATTTTCCCAAGTTTTGCTCCTTGTCCTTCACAAAACATGGGTTGCCAAAGACTCTGAGATACTTGGCTGTTGTCTTCTTCCCACTCCATAGTTCATATGGAGTCTTATCAGTATTGGGCCCTAGTAATACTCTGTTTAGTAAATGCACGACTGTAAATGTTGCTTCTGTCCAAATTCTTGTGTGAAGCTTGGATTCCAATAGTAGAGTTCTCACCATTTCAACCAGAGCTCTATTTTTCCTCTCTACCACCCTGTTCTGTTGAGGTGTTCTTACTGCTGCCATTTAATGATGAATTCCATGCTTCTCAAGATAATCTTTAAAAGCTTGATTTGTAAATTCAGTACCTTGATCTGACCTCAATACTTTGATCTTCCTTCCACTCTCATTTTCAGCCAATCTTCTGTATCTCTTGAAGCAATTCAAAACTTCTAACTTGTGTTTGAGGTGTGTGAGGGAGGTCCTTCTCGAATAATCATCAACAAACAAAATGAAGTACCTCTCACCTTTCAACCCTTTTGTCCTCATCGGTCCATACAAATCAGTATGCATAATGTCAAGCACTGCTTCAGAACTGAACTCTTTGGTCTTGTACTACTTTTTGGCATGTTTTCCTTTAGAGTATGTTGAGCAAACATACTTTCTCTCTCTCTTAAGGTTGGGAATGTCTCTAATTGCATGAGTAGTGGTTAGCTTCCTCATGTTCTTCTGTGTAAGTGTCCCAGCCTCCTATGCCATAATTGATTTTCTTCTTCTTTTGTAAGTAAACAGTTGTCCGTCTTGTCCTCATCAATCACATACAAATTTCCAGCAGTTCTCTTCCCGACTGCAACAGTATTGCCTTCTTTACTCTTTGCTTGGCAACCTGTTTTTGTGAATATCACTTTATGGTCGTCGTTGCATAGTTGGCTGATAGATGCTAGATTACATCTTTTAGCTTTCCTTTTCCAATATTCTTTGACCCCTGACCACTGATGTTGAGTGAATCATCATTGCCAAACTTGACTCTGCCTTCTCTTGATTTGTTTAGCTTTGATAATTTACTCTTGTCTTCCGTCATGTGCGAAGTGAATCCACTATCAAGGTTTCACTAGTTATCCTTGCAATTAGCCTTTAATGCAATTTCAGCTATATTAGACACCTCCCTTTTTGCTCTATATTCCTTCTTTTGAACTAGTTAAAAGATAGCTTTCACCTTTTTCTCAGCTTTGACTACACCGCTTGTTTTCATTGTGCCATTGAGTGCCTTCTCTTGCTCAGGGAGAAGTGTTATGCATCTCTTGGCATTATGGCCATCTTGCCTGCACCTTTTACACTGTTCCAAGTTTGCCAATACAGCAAACTTGTTCTTTGAAACCACTGGTTTGGGCTTCCACCAACACTCCTTGTTAATGTGTCCTTGCCTTTTACAGTATGTGCAAGAACTCACGACAGGTGTTCTCCTCTGAATTTTGTATTGTCTCCCCCTATATACAGCATCATATCTTCTCAAGTTTGAGACATATACTGGCCTTCTCCACCAGCAGTTACTTGCCTTATGACCCCAAACTCCACAATAAAGGCAATGACCTTGAAATTGCCTCTTCTTGGATCTAATCACAGCTTGTCTTCTTCTGTTCATCACTTGCTGTGTAGGCAAAGTAGCTAGCTTCTTTGCTTGTGTGACTTTCATTTCAGTCACCTTTTTCTCCTTCTTTTGTTCAGCCGTAGCCCTTTGCTAGCTGACTTTCTTTTCTTTCTGAGACGTAGCAGCTATAGGCTGCTGCTTTTTAACCACATCCATCATTTTTGGCCTTGGCTTTGGTTTGATAACTGTCTTCTCTTCTTCAGATATCTTTACCTAAGTCACAGCCTTCTCTTTCAACTTCTGTAGTAAAGTCTCATTCTTCTTTTCTCTTGTAGAGCTTGTTTCTTCTACCACTTCAAACTTCTGCAAGTTCTTCTCACTCTTTTTGAGTTGTTGCTGAAGTCTCAGCAACTCTATCTCCATTTCTTCAATTGTTGAAGTCCTTGAGCTAAGCTCTATTGTAAGATCTTCACATATTTTGATCTGTTCTTCAAATCTTCTCTTCAAGTTAATATGTTCAGTCCTTATTTCATCCTTTTGACTTTTAGCTTCCTCAGACTTTGCTTTAACTTGTTTTATGTGAGCCTCCAACCTTTTTATGGTTTTGCCCCTTCTGATTATCTCCTTTGAAGTTGCTTCCAACTCAACTTCAAGATCTACCTCTTCTTCATCAACTTCCTCTTCCTCTTCAGAGGTTGAGCTACCACCTTTGTAGCTCTTGTTGTCGTTCTCTTAATTTTTTTGCAGCCTACACATCAGTCTTGCAAGATACATAAAGGTCTTTATAAAGCCTTGAGATTAGGGTTGCATACTCATCAATGGTCAGTATCAATTCCCAAGGTTTGCCCTACAATCAACTACCAAATTTGATTCTTAAAATTTATGGACAATGGTTAAGGGTCAACGATCAGCCTTAACCATTAAAATTTAGAGTTAATGATCAATATTGACTCATTGAATTCAAGGTTGCCCAACGACCTCTCTGCATCTCAACGAGATTCAAAACATCACATCAACAAGAACAACTATGTGAGATGCTGTTGACAACAAATCCAACATTAGTCATCAAAGATGAGCTCAACAATAATCACCTTATTATGTATAGAAAAAATATAAAGATTACTCCAAAAGTGATAGTAAAGTGCTTGAATTTGTTAGTAAAAGGGGGTAATGTCACTTAACATGATTCATAGACTATTAAAAGGTTTAAGACTCAAAAGTAAATGGATACAATGTTTGAAGAGCAAGTTGAGCCATGTGTAAAAAATGATAATATCAAGAAGCACTTGAGGCATTTTCTTTACCACTTAAGTGAAGGATCATATAAAAGATTATGTCTTACAACATTAATCCTATAAGTGGCACTATGACTACTTAACCTTTTCTAACACATTCCTCCTGACCTATCAATTGAAGAATGAGAAATTTAATCTACCAAAGCACATGATGCAAGTAATTAAGAAAGCTTAGAAGCAACTAGAAAGTTCCCTTATGGTATACATCTGAGTTATTTGCTTGTGAAACTTGGTGTACATATTGCTAGAGAAACCCTCTTTAATGTCACATTAGGTTAATTTATTAGTACTATTACACTCAGGCAAATGAATTTGGTGTAAATTATATATAAATGCTCTACATTATCAAGAGAACTAAGGTCAAGTCTAAAGCCATTAAGTATAACCCTTACACTAGCCAATTATTAAGCTCTTTTGCCTTTTACCAATATTGATATAACATTCTTGATTAAGAGAGTTAATGAGTTCAAAGAGAATGTGAATGGGCTTAATGATGATGTGGATGCCATTAAGGTAAAGTTATAAGACTTTATGAAGGAATTTAATCATAACTTTGCCTTTATCCTTAGACTACTAATATAATAAGGTCCATTTGAAGGGAGCTCCAAGAAGGGGAAGCAACAAAGCCCTGATTTTAAAGGATGATTAAGTTCACTTTTTTTTTTTTGTGGATGATGCCAAAGGGGGAGAGAGATGTATGATTAACAAGACCTTAATCCATAGTCCTTGATTCTATTGAATTTGTTTTTTTTTTTTATTGAACCCTTTTACTCACTTTGAACTTCTTTCATTTCTAAATGACTATACCTTAATCTTTACTTTGATACTTATGATTAATCTTTGCCTTGATATTTATGATATCTAAATATTTGCTATGATACTATATGTTTGCTTTGATATTATGCTTAACCTTTTTCTAATTGATCAATGATATTTAGTGTTATTGAATTTATTTTTTTTATCAATCATTGTCTCGTTACTTTGATTGCATTAACAAGGGTAAGAGTATAATTTCAGGGGGAGTTATTGCATTTCTTTTTATTCCTTTTACCCATTAATCAATCATTGTTGTCACTATCAAAAAAAGGAAGATTATTGATATTGTTATGAACTATAGGGAGATTATAACATGAGAAGGATCAGTCAATATACACAGGCTACTAATGTAGAATGTAGATCTTCTTTTCCCCTACTGCCGATGCTACCTCCCCTACTGCCTTGGCAAGTTGCCTCCTTTGCTGTTGTAACCTACTGGACTTGCTATCGAGGCATGTTTTTTTCATTGTTACTACAAACTGTTGCACTTGCTGTCATGGCTCGTTTTCTCTTCTACTACATCAAGGTGCTGAACTTACTACTATTACTACCTATACTTGTTGCTATTGCTATTTACACCTGTTGCTATTATTGCCTATTGCAACCTGCTGGATGTGCTGCTCAATGTGATACTGTTGCAAACTGTTGGATGTGCTGCTGTAGGTTGTGCTACTACAGGTTGTGCTGCTGCAAGTTGTGCCTACTGCTGGTCATGCCTGCAAGCTACTGGTTTCTCCTTGGTTTTGTATTGAACCCTTTTACTCGCTTTGAACTTCTTTCATTTCTAAATGACTATACCTTAATCTTTACTTTGATACTTATGATTCATGTTTGCCTTGATATTTATGATATCTAAATATTTGTTATAATACTATAGGTTTGCTTTGATATTGTGCTTTACCTTTTTCTAACTGATTGATGATATTTAATGTTGTTGAATTTATTTTTTTATCAATCATTGTCTCGTTACTTTGATTGCATTAGCAAAGGTAAGAGTATAAATTTAGGGGGAGTTATTGCATTTCTTTTTATTCCTTTTACCCATTAATTAATCATCGTCGTCACTATCAAGAAAAAGGAAGATTATTGAGATTGTTGTGAACTATAGGGAGATTATAACATGAGAAGGATCACTCAATATGCACAGGTTAATAGTACAGAACGCGAATCTTCTTTTCCGCTGGTGCTGGTGCAACCTCCCTACTGCCTTGGTAGGTTGCCTCCTTTATTGTTATAGGCTGCCGGACTTGTTACTAACGCACGTTTTTTCCTTTGCTGCTACAAACTGTTGGACTTGCTGTTGAGGCACGTTTTCTCCTCTATTACATCAAGGTGCTGAACTTGCTATTATTATTGCCTGCACTTGTTGCTATTGCTGTTTGCACTTGTTGCTATTGCTACTTGCTGTAGCCTGGTGGATGTGCTGCTGAATGTGCTATTGTTGGATGTGTTATTGCAAGCTGTTAGATGTGCTGCTGTAGGTTGTGCTATTACAAGTTATGCCGACTGCTGGTCTTGCTTGCAAGCTACTGGTTTCTGCTTGGTTTGTTACTTGCCCTTATTACTATTGCATGCTGATGGTTGCACCTACAAGCTATTGTTTCTCCCTAGTTTGTTGTCTGCCTTTGTTGCTATTACTTACTATTAGTGCTACAATTGCTGTTGCTTGTTATGCTTGCTATTGCATTTACTGGTATTGCTGCTATTGTTACTAGCTATTGCACCTCCCTTTGAGTGGTTGCTGCAACTCCTTCTCCCTTTGGTTTGGCCAGTTGTTATGTTCTCCTTATCCCTTTGGTTTGGCTTGCTATTGCCTTCTTCTTTTTTTGGCGTGGCTGCTGCACATCCTCTTCTTTAGTTTGGCTGCTGCACGCCTTCTTCTTTAGTTTAGTGTGGCTGTTACAATTTCTGTTGCTTGTTATGCTTGCTGCTGCACTTACTGGTATTGTTGCTATTACTACTAGCTACTGCACCTCCCTTTGAGTGGCTACTACATGTCCTTCTCCCTTTGGTTTGGCCGGTGGTTACCTTCTCCTTTTCCCTTTGGTTTGGCTAGCTACTGCTTCCTTCTTTTTTTGGTGTAGCTGTTGCACACCCTCTTCTCTGGTTTAGTGTGGCTGTTGCACGCCCTCTCCTCTAGTTTGGTGTGGTTGCTGCACGTCTCCTTTACTAGTTTGGTGTGGTTGCCAACTGCTACAACTCCTCTTTCAATTAGTGTGGCTACCTCCTTTTTTGGCGGTTGCTATCATCTCTTCTTTAGCTGGCTGTTGCTATAACTCCTTTGGCTTGTTACTGCTCCTTCCTTTGCACTCTCTTTTGCTAGCTGCACCTCTTTTTGGTGGTTGTTACCTTTTTTGCCTTGGCTGATCACTCTCTTTTTAGTGGGTGCCTCCTCTACCTTGGTCTGTCACTCTCTCTTTATGTTCTCTCTCAATTTTTTCTAGCACACATGTCGTTCTCTCTTTGTAGCCCTTGTTGTCATTGTCTTAATTTTTCTGTAGCCTACACATCAGTCTTGCAATATACATGAAGGTCTTTATAAAGCCTTGAGATGAGGGTTGCACACTCATCAACAGTCAGTATCGATTCCTAATGTTTGCCCTACAATCAACTACCAAATTTGATTCCTAAAATTTAGGGTCAATGGTTAAGGGTCAACAGTCAGCCTTGATCGTTAAAATGTAGAGTTAATGATCAATATTGACTCATCGACTTCAAGGTTGTCAAACGACCTCTCTGCATCTCAACGAGATTTGAAACATCACATCAACACGAACAACTATATGAGATGCTGTTGACAACAAATCCAACATTAGTCATCAAAGATGGGCTCAACAATAATCACCTTGTTATGTATAGAAAAAATATAAAGATTACTCCCAAAGTGATAGTAAAGTGCTTTAATTTGTTAGTAAAAGATGGTAATGTTACTTAACATGATTCATGGAATGTTAAATGGTTTAAGACTCAAAAGCAAATGGATGCAATGTTTGAAGAACAAGTTGAGCCATGTGTAAAAAATGATAATATCAAAAAGCCCTTTGAGGCATCTTCTTTACCACTTGAGTGAAGGATCATATAGAAGATTATGTCTTACAACATTAATCCTAGAAGTGGCACTATGACTACTTAACATTTTCTAACAAATGCCTCTTGACCTATCAATTGAGGAATGAGAAATTTAATCTACCAAAGCACATAATGCAAATAATTGAGAAAGCTTCAAAACAATTAAAAAGTTCCCTTATGGTATACATTTAAGTTATTTGATTGTGAAACTTGGTGTACATATTGTTAGAGAAACCCTCTTTAATGTCACATTAGGTTAATTTATTAGTACTATTACACTCAGGCAAATGAATTTAGTGTAAATTAGATATAAATTCTCTACATTATCAAAAGAACTAAGGTCAAGTCTAAAGCCATTAAGTATAACCCTTACACTAGCCAATTATTTAGCTCTTTTGCCTTTTACCAATATTCATAACTTTCTTGATTGAGAGGGTTGATGAGTTCAAAGAGAATGTGAATGGGCTTAAGGATGATGTGGATGCCATTAGGGTAGAGTTACAAGACTTTATGAAGGAATCTAATGATAACTTTGCCTTTATCTTTAGACTATTAAAATAAGTAAGGTCAACTTGAATGAAGCTCCAAGAAGGGGAAGCAATGAAGCCCTGGTTTTAAAGGATGATTAAGTTCACTTTTTTTTTTTTGGTGGATGATGCCAAAGGGAGAGAGTGATGTATGATTGATAAGACCTTAATCCATAGCCCTTGACTCTATTGAATTTGTTTTTTTTTTTTTTTTGATTAAACCCTTGTTGTTCCCACAGCCTTGTATGGGCTGTAATTGTTGTCAACTAGCTTTATGTGTGCAAGTAAATTGAAGCCACGTGGAAGGGCAAAAAGGTAAATTCACCGCGTAAGCCCTATTAGGGTTTCATGGAGTAGAGTATATAATGGTCTTGAAAGACAAAGAACAGTGAGTCGGCAATATTGAGCATCTAGCAAAATCTAGACAACCGACCAACACCAAACCCTACACAGAAGAACACCACCGGCAAGGACAAAGAGAGTGAACAGTGCAATCGACGGACGAATCGAGTGAATAGTACCACCGTGAACAGTTGCGTCGAGAGAGAGAAAGAAGGAGGAGACGATTGACAGCCGGATTGAACGAAGAACAGCCGTCGTTGGAGATAGGAGAGAAAATTAGCAGACTACCGACACGCCCAAACACACCGTGAACGGCTGGACGAGAGGGAGAGAGAAAGTGGTGAACAGGTGAAACCAGATCGAGCTAAAACGAGCGGACGAAGAGAGAGACAACTCAGCCGACGAATGAAGAGAGAGAAAATGCAGACCGGAGAAGGAGAGAAACCCGTGAGGAACGGCACACCACCGTTACACCAACGGTCAGCGAGGAGACGACACGGCTGGACGGCCGAAAGTGGGTGGACGGCAAAGACCTATACGGCCAGATCAGAAGGAGAGAGAAACCCAACGGCCAAATCAGAGCAGACCGGCGGGAAGAGAGAGAAACCTGACGGCCAAATTGGAACAGAGCAGCAGGAAGAGAGAGAAACCCGACGATGAACGGAAAAGTGAAGAGAAATCTGGTGAAGAGTGAGAAATTCGGCGAAGAGAGAAATTCGGCGGTAGGAGAGAGAAATCCGGCTGGACAGCAGGAGAGAGAGAAACGGACAGGCGAGCCATGAGACAATGAGATCGTGAGACAAGGAGACGGGTGAGACCGTAAGACGGTGAAAGTAGGAATTGTGTGATACAACATAGGAATTCAGTGAAGTACTGAACTCAACATATTTCCAGACTTCTTCAAGAGAGGTTAGAGAGCGTTGCAGTGAAATTCTAAGCGGCAGTGGAGCAGCCTTTCAATTCAACAGAGGCAAGACAAGCTAGAAGAAGGGTAGACACAATAAGTGACACTCTTTGTATTATACTTGCTTAGTAATTGCAATAGTGAAAGGAGCAGAGAATTAAAGACATCCATTGTAACCTGAATTCTCAAGTATAGTGGATAGTCTTGGTAAGGGAGAGTCCCTACCACCGTGGATGTACGTCACGTTGACGGAACCACGTAAATCTTATGTGTCCTTAATTTGCTTTACGTTCTGTGTTTTGAATTGAGTTGTGAACGCAGCTAAAGTATCTGCCAACCCATAACCTAACGAAGACCTAAACAAGAACATCCGTATTGTCTATTAGGCAAGGTGTCTTAAAGGTGACTTTGGGGACTATTGTGATTAGTCAGTAGCAATAGATCTACCTTAGTCGAGTCTGAGAAAGAGTTTGCTTTTAAGAAGAGGTTGAAGTTGTTCACTTACCTGCGAATTACGAATTGTGGTGATACTGATTCACCCCCCCTCTCAGTATCACAAACTAATAAATCCTAAGGAGAAGTCAGGAACTTCAATTGGTATCAGAGCATAGGTTCACCAGTTTGAAGCTTAACAGCTTGGTGTACTAGTTTGAAGGGATCTAAAAGTTTGACTTGTTCAGCATACTGAGAAATGGAAGCCGGTACCAGCACTAGCACCACTTACAGCAAGAAGGTTCCAATCTTCAATGGAACCAACTACCATATGTGGAGAGCAAGAATGCAAGTGGTATTTGCAACCATGGGCATAAACGTGGTGAAATGCGTACAAGAGGGTTTTGTGGCTCTGAAAGAAAGTAAAAACCCAACCCTAGAGGAGTTAAGGTAGTTTGAGATAAATGGGAAGGCCTTAAATGTCATCATTTCAGCATTGACAGATGCTAAGTATGCTAAAGTTATGGACTGCAAATCTGCCAAGGAGATATGGGATAGATTGCAGAAAATCTATGAAGGTGATGGCAGAATGAAGGAGGCTAAACTTCAAGTGTTCAAGGAGAGATATGAATCTCTCAGAATGCAGAAAAATGAGACAGTCCAAGAGTTCTTCACCAAGGTTATTGATGCAGTGAACAACCTGAGAAGTCATGGGAAGAACAAGAAGGACTCATCTGTTGTGAAGAAGATTCTAAGAATTCTGCTTGAGAGGTTTGCCTCAAAGGTAGCAGCCATAGAGGAGAGTAGAGATCTCAATTCTATGAATCTGCATGATCTCCAGTGCAATCTCATTGCATATGAGATGAGGATAAAGTCAACTGAAAGCTCTGCAACAACGAAGGTATCAAAGGATGCAGCTTTCAAAGCTATAAGACACTTGAAGATAAAAGAAGAGGAAGAATCATCTAGTGAGGATGATGATGATGATGAGGAAGAAAGTGAAGGTGAAGTGTTGGCTTACTTCACAAGGAAATTCAACAAGGGGTTTAAGAAGGGAAAAGGACAGTTGTCCTTGAGATGTTATCGTTGTGGGAAGACTAGACACTTTGCTTCTAAGTGCAAAGTGAAGCTTGATGATGAAGATAAGGATGATGATGATGAGCCGAATTCAAGATGGAGAAGATCATCATTCAAATCAAAGAAGTCCAATAAAAAGACTGCCAACCCATAGAGGAAGAAGAGAGACTTATTCAAGAGTTATGTGAGTCAGACAAAAGAAGCTGATAAGGAGGAAGATGAAGACTCATTAGATGAGTATGTCTTTATGGCATCAGCACAAGGTAGTAGCTCAACCTCTGAAGAGGAGGTTGATGAAGAAGAGCCAGATCTTGAAGCTGAGCTGGAAGTAGCTTCAAAGGAGATAGTCAGAAGGGGCAGAACCATAAGAAGGTTGGAGGCCCATATAAAACAAGTTGAAGCTAAGTCTGAGGAAGCTGAAAGTCAAAAGGATGAAATAAGGGCTGAGCATATTGACTTAAAGAGAAGATTTGAAGAACAGATTAAAATATGTGAAGACCTTACAGTAGAGCTTGGCTCAAGGGCTTCAAAAATTGAAGAAATGGAGGAAGAGTTGCTGAGACTTCAGCAACAACTCAAAAGTAGCAATGAGAACGTGAAGAAGTTTAAAGTGGTAGGAGAAACAAGCTCTGCAAAAGAAACGAAGAATGACACTTTGCCACAGAAGTTGAAAGAGAAGGCTGTGACTCAAGTGAAGATAACTGAAGAAGAGAAAACAGTTATCAAACCAAAGCTAAGGCCAAAAATGATGGATGTGGTTAAAGAGCAGCAGCCCATAGCTGCTATGTCTCAGAAAGAAAAGAAAGTCAGCCAGCAGAGGTTTACGGCTGAACAGAAGAAGGAGAAGAAGGTGACTGAAATGAAAGTCACACAAGCAAAGAAGCCAACTACTTTGCCTACACAGCAAGTGATGAACAGAAGAAGACAAGCTGTGATTAGACCCAAGAAGAGGCAGTTTCAAGGTCATTGCCTTTATTGTGGAGTTTGGGGTCATAAGGCGAGTAACTGCTGGTGGAGAAGGACAGTATATGTCTCCAACTTGAGAAGATCCGATGTTGCATACAGGGGGAGACAGTACAAAATTCAGAAGAGAACACCTGTCTTGAGTTCTTGCACATACTGTAAAAGGCGAGGACACACTGACGAGGATTGTTGGTGGAAGCCCAAACCAGTAGTTTCAAAGAACAAGTTTGTTACATTGGCAGACTTGGAACAGTGTGAAAGGTGTGGGCAAGATGGCCATAATGCCAAGAGATGCATGACACTTCTCCTTGAGCAAGAGAAGACGCTTAATGGCACAGTGAAAACAAGCGATGCAGTCAAAGCTGAGAAAAAGGAGAAAGCTATCTTCCAACCAGTTCAAAAGAAGGAATATAGAGCAAAAAGGGAGGTGGCTAATATAGCTGAAATTGCACTGAAGGCTGATTGCAAGGATAAGCAGTGGATCCTTGATAGTGGATGCACTTTGCACATGATGGGAGACAAGAGTAAATTATCAAAGCTAAACAAATCAAGAGAAGGTAGAGTCAAGTTTGGCAATGATGATTCACTTAGCATCAGTGGTCACGGGTCAGTGAATATTGGAAAAGGAAAGCTGAAAGATGTTCTGCACGTTGAAGGACTCAGATATAATCTAGCATCTGTCAACCAATTATGCAACGACGACCACAAAGTGATATTCACAAAAACAGGTTGCCAGGTAAAAAGTAAAGAAGGCAATACTGTTGTAGCCGGGAAGAGAACAGCTGGAAATTTATATGTGATTGATGAGGACAAGACAAGCAGTTGTTTACTTACCAAAGAACAAGAAAATCAACTCTGGCATAAGAGGCTGGGACACTTATCACAGAAGAACATGAGGAAGCTGACCACTACTCAAGCAATCAGAGATATTCTCGACCTCAGGAGAGAGAGAGAGAGAGAGTATGTTTGCTTAGCATGCTCTAAAGGAAAACATGCCAAAAAGCAGTACAAGACCAAAGAGTTCAGTTCTGAAGCAGTGCTTGACATTGTGCATACTAATTTGTGTGGACCGATAAGGACAAAAGGGTTGAAAGGTGAGAGGTACTTCATTTTGTTTGTTGATGATTATTCGAGAAGGACTTGCCTCATGCACCTTAAACACAAGTCAGAAGTTTTGAATTGCTTCAAGAGATACAGAAGATTGGCTGAAAATGAGAGTGGAAGGAAGATCAAAGTATTGAGGTCAAATCAAGGCACTGAATTTACAAATGAAGCTTTTGAAGATTACCTTGAGAAGCATGGTATTCATCATCAGATGGCAGCAGCAAGAACACCTCAACAGAACGGGGTGGTAGAGAGGAAGAATAGAGCTGTGGTTGAAATGGCAAGAACTCTACTGCTGGAATCCAAGCTTCACACAAGATTTTGGACAGAAGCAACATTTACAGGTGTACATCTACTAAATAGAGTATTACTGAGGCCCAATACTGATAAGACTCCATATGAGCTATGGAGTGGAAAGAAGACAACAGCCAAGTATCTCAGAGTCTTTGGCAGTCCATGTTTTGTGAAGAACAAGGAGAAAAACTTGGGAAAATTCAACGCTAGGTCTGATGAAGGCATCTTTGTGGGATACTCAAAAAAGACAAAAGGTTACAGAGTTTTCCTGCATAAGCTGGGAAAAGTGATCACTTCCAGTGATGTGAGAATAGATGAAAACTGGAAATCAATGCAGAATGGAGAAGCTGAGGACAATGAAGAAGATGACTTTAATATAGATGAAGAATTAGACCAACCTGAAGAAAAAGAACAAGAAGTAAGTTCAGACTCGGAGAAGAGTGAGTCTGAAGATGAAGAAAGAGATCCTCTTGCAACTAAGACGAGGCAAGGTAGAAGGACAAAGAAAACATGGATCAGTGCTCATCAAGAAGATCAGATCATAGGTGACCCATCAGCAGGAGTTACAACATGAAGAAGAATTGTAGAAGCTACTGCTTTACTCTCACAAATTGAACCTAAATCTGTTGAATAGGCTATTCAAGATAAAGCCTGGGTCAAAGCTATCAATGAAGAGCTGGATCAAATTGAGAAGAATGATACATGGGAGCTAGTTCCAAGACCCACTAACAAAAATGTCATAGGAACGAAATGGGTGTTTAGGAATAAACACAATGAAGATGGCAAGGTGGTGAGGAACAAGGCCAGGCTGGTTTGCAAAGGCTACACACAGATAGAAGGTGTAGATGTTGATGAAACTTTTGCACCAGTAGCAAGGTTAAAAACTATTAAAATGTTCCTAGCTTTGGCGGCACACAAGAGGTATAAAGTCTATCAGATAGATGTGAAATCCGCCTTCCTAAATGGGCTCCTGAAAGAAGAGGTGTATATTGAACAACCCGATGGAGTACAAATCAGTGAGGATAAGAATCACGTGTGCAAGCTGAAGAAAGCCTTGTATGGTCTTAAGCAAGCCCCAAGAGCATGGTACAGCAGGTTGGATGCGTACTTGAGAAGGTTAAACTTCAGAAAAGGAACGGTTGATAATAACCTATATGTGTTCAACTCAGAGAAAGGCCAACTGATAACCATAGTATATGTGGATGACATCATCTTTGCAGGGAATCACTCTGAGCTATGTCAAGATTTTGCACAGAAGATGAGTGAAGAATTTGAGATGTCATTGATTGGAGAAATGACGTACTTTCTTGGATTACAGATAAAGCAGTGTGAAGAAGGTATCTTTATTTCTCAGACGAAATATGCCAAAGAGATGCTGAAAAAGTTTGGCATGGAGGATAGTAGACCTGTCAGTACCCCTATGACAGTGGGCTGCAAGTTAACAAAAGATCAGGAGGGAAGGAGTACAAGCCCTACAGAATACAGGAAGATGATAGGGAGCCTTCTATACCTCACAGCATTAAGGCCTGATCTTATGCAAGCTATGTGCGCTGCCAGCAGGTTCCAAGCTAATCCTAAGGAATCTCATGTGTTGGCAGTGAAAAGAATCCTAAGGTACCTCAAAGGAACACTGGAAATGGGCTTGTGGTATCCAATCATGGATTCTGTTAAACTACAAGCATACACTGATGCAGACTGGGCAGGAAGTATAGATGACAGAAAATCAACCAGTGGCTGCAGCTTCTACTTGGGTTCAAAGTGTGTTGCATGGTTAAGTAGAAAGCAGAATAGTGTTGCTTTGAGCACAGCTGAGGCGGAGTATATGGCTGCTTATGCAGCATGTACACAGGTGATATGGATGCTAAGACAATTGGTAGACTTGGGTGTTGAAGTGAAGTTACCAGTAAGTGTACTTTGTGATAATCAAAGTGCTATTGATCTCAGCAAGCATCCAGTTCAACATTCGAGGAGCAAGCATATTGACATCCGGTATCACTTCATCAAAGATCAAGTGGAACAGGCTACAATTCAATTGGAGTATGTTGGCACTAAAGATCAAATTTCAGATATTCTAACTAAACCTCTGTCCATAGAGTTGTTTGAAAAGCACAGATTGAGTCTATCTGTGCAGATGCCTCCTCAAGCCTGACGTTCAGGTGAATCCTCTATCTCTACTTTGCGAGTTTTTAACATTTGTAATTGGTTGGCAAAGGGAGAAAGAAGCAACAGTGCAGGGGGAGTGCATATTTAGGGGGAGTTGAAGTTGAAATTACTGCATAATGGCCTTTGTTATGAGTGTTGCCAACAATTACAAAGGGGGAGATTGTTGTTCCCACAGCCTTGTATGGGCTGTAATTGTTGTCAACTAGCTTTACGTGTGCAAGTAAATTGAAGTCACATGGAAGGGCAAAAAGGTAAATTCACCGCGTAAGCCCAATTAGGGTTTCATGGAGTAGAGTATATAATGGTCTTGAAAGACAAAGAACAATGAGTCGGCAATATTGAGCATCTAGCAAAATCTAGACATCTGACCAACACCAAACCCTACACAGAAGAACACCACCGGCAAGGACAAAAAGAGTGAACAGTGCAATCAACGGACGAATCGAGTGAATAGTACCACCGTGAACAGTTGCGTCAAGAGAGAGAAAGAAGGAGGAGACGATTGACGGCCGGACTAAACGAAGAACAGTCGTCGTCGGAGATAGGAGAGAAAATCGGTAGACCACCGGCACGCCCAAACACATCGTGAACGGCTAAACGAGAGGGAGAGAGAAAGTGGTGAACGGGTGAAACCAGATCGAGTTGAAACGAGTGGATGAATAGAGAGACAACTCAGCCGACAGACGAAGAGAGAGAAAATGCAGCCGACAAACGAAGAGAGAGAAAACGCAGACCGGAGAAGGAGAGAAACCCGTGAGGAACAGCACACCACCGGTACACCAGCGATCAGCGAGGAGACGACACGACTGGACGGCCGAAAGTGGGTGGACGACAAAGACCTATACGGCCAGATCGGAAGGAGAGAGAAACTCGACGGCCAAATTGGAGCAGAGCGACAGGAAGAGAGAGAAACCCGACAATGAACGAAAATCCAGTGAAGAAAGAGAAATCCGGCGAAGAGAGAGAAATTCGGTGAAGAGAGAGAAATTTGGCTAGACAGTAGGAGAGAGAGAAACGGACAGGCGAGCCATGAGACAGTGAGATCGTGAGACAAGGAGACGGGTGAGACCGTAAGACGGTGAAAGCAGGAATTGTGTGATACAACGTAGGAATTCAGCGAAGCATTGAACTCAACGTATTTCCAAACTTCTTCAAGAGAGGTTAGAGAGCGTTGCGGTGAAATTCTAAGCGGTAGTAAAGCAGCCTTTCAATTCAACAGAGGCAAGACAAGCTAGAAGAAAGGTAGATACAGTAAGTGACACTCTTTATATTGTACTTGCTTAGTAATTGCAATAATGAAAGGAGCAGAGAATTAAAGACATCCATTGTAACCTGAATTCTCAAGTATAGTGGATAGTCTCGGTAAGGGAGAGTCCCTACTACCGTGGATGTACGTCACGTTGACAAAACCACGTAAATCTCGTGTGTCCTTAATTTGCTTTACGTTCTGTGTTTTGAATTGAGTTGTGAACACAGCTAAAGTATCAGCCAACCCATAACCTAACGAAGACCTAAACAAGAACATCCGTATTGTCTATTAGGCAAGGTGTCTAAAAGGTGACTTTGGGGACTATTGTGATTAGTACGTAGCAATAGATCTACCTTAGTTGAGTCTAAGAAAGAGTTTGCTTTTAAGAAGAGGTTGAAGTTGTTCACTTACCTACGAATTACGAATTGTGGTGATATTGATTCACCCCCCCTCTCAGTATCACAAATTAGTAGATCTTAGGGAGAAGTCAGGAACTTTAACCCTTTTACTTGCTTTGAACTTCTTTCATTTATAAATGACTATACCTTAATCTTTACTTTGGTACTTAAAATTAATCTTTGCCTTGATATTTATGATATCTAAATATTTGCTATGATACTATATGTTTGCTTTGATATTGTGCTTTACCTTTTTCTAACTGATTGATGATACTTAGTGTTTTTGAATTTATTTTTTTATCAATCATTGTCTTGTTACTTTGATTACATTAGCAAGGGTAAGAGTATAAATTCAGGGGGAGTTATTGCATTTCTTTTTATTCCTTTTACCCATCAATTAATCATTGTTGTCACTATTAAGAAAAGGGAAGATTATTGATATTGTCGTGAACTATTAGGAGATTATAACATGAGAAGGATCACTCAATATGTACAGGCTACTAGTGTAGAACACGGATCTTTTTTTCCCGTACTGTCAGTGCTACCTCCCCTATTGCCTTGGCAGGTTGCCTCCTTTGTTGTTGTAAGTTGTCGAACTTGCTACTGAGGCTCATTTTTTCCTCTGTTGCTATAAACTGTGGGACTTGCTGTCGAGGCAAGTTTTCTCCTCTACTACATCTAGGTGCTGAACTTGCTACTATTACTGCTTGTATTTGTTGCTATTGCTGTTTGCACCTGTTGCCATTGCTGCTTACTGCAACCTATTGGATGTGCTACTGCTGGATATGTTGTTGCAAGCTATTGGATATGTTGTTGTAGGTTGTGCTACTGCAGGTTGTGCCTGTTGCTAGTCATGCCTGCAAGCTACTAGTTTCTCCTTGGTTTGTTGCTTGCCCTTACTGCTATTGCTTGCTACTGGTTGTGCCTGCATGCTGCTGGTTTATCCTTGGTTTGCTACCTGCCTTTACTGCTATTACTTGCTACTAATGCTGCAATTGTTGTTGCTTGTTATGCTTGCTATTGCACTTACTGGTATTACTGCTATTGCTACTAGCTACTACACCTCCCTTTGAGTGGTTAGTGCAACTCCATCTCCCTTTGCTTGGGCTAGTTGTTACCTTCTTCTCCTCCCTTTGGTTTGGCTGGCTACTGCCTTTTTTTTTTGGTGTGGCTGCTACACGCCCTCTTCTCTAGTTTGGTATGGCTATTGCATGCCCTCTTCTCTAGTTTGGTGTGGCTGCTGCACGCCCTCTCCTCTAGTTTGGTGTGGTTGCTACACGTCTCCTTTGCTAGTTTAGTGTGGTTGTCAACTACTACAACTCCTCCTTTGGTTGGTGTGGCTGCCTTCTTTGTTAGTTGTTGTCACCTCTTCTTTAGCTAGTTGTTGCTGTATCTCCCTTGGCCTACTACTGTTCTCTCCTCGATCGGCTATTGCACTCACCTTTGCCAACTGCACCTCTCCTTAATGGATGCCTTCTTTGACTTGGTCGATCACTCTCTTTTTGGTGGCTACCTCCTTTACCTTAGTCAATCACTCTCTCTTTATGTTCTCTCTCAATTTTTTGCAGCACACATGTCGTTCTCTCTTTGTAGCCCTTGCTGCCATTCTTTTAATTTTTCTGTAGCCTACACATTAGTCTTGCAAGATACATGGATGTCTTTATAAAGCCTTGAGATTAGGATTTCACACTCATCAATGGTCAGTATTGATTCCCAAGGTTTGCCCTACAATCAACTACCAGATTTGATTCCTAAAATTCAGGGTCCACAGTTAGCCTTGACCGCTAAAATTTAGAGTCAATGATCAATATTAACTCATTGACTTCAAGGTTGCCCAACAACCTTTCCACATCTCAACGATATTCAAAACATCACATTAACACGAACAACTATGTGAGATTTTGTTGACATTAAATCCAACATTAGTCTTCATAGATGGGCTCAACAATAATCACCTTATTATGTATAGTAAAAATATAAAGATTACTCTAAAAGTGATAGTAAAGTGCTTGAATTTGTTAGTAAAAGGTGGTAATGTTACTTAACATGATTCATGGAATGTTAAAAGGTTTAAGGCTCAAAAGCAAATGGATTCAATGTTTGAAGAACAAGTTGAGCCATGTGTAAAAAATGATAATATCAAGAAGCCCTTTAAGGCATCTTCTTTACCACTTAAGTGAAGGATCATATAAAAGATTATGTCTTACAACATTAATCTTGGAAGTGGCACTATGACTACTTAACCTTTTCTAACATATGCCTCCTAACCTATTTATTAAAGAATGAGAAATTTAATCTACCAAAGCACATGATGCAAGTAATTAAGAAAGCTTAGAAGCAATTAGAAAGTTCCCTTATGGTATACATCGGAGTTATTTGCTTATGAAACTTGGTGTACTTATTGCTAAAGAAACCCTCTTTAATGTCACATTAGGTTAATTCATTAGTACTATTACACTTAAGCAAATGAATTTGGTGTAAGTTAGATATAAATGCTCTACATTATCAAGAGAACTAAGGTCAAGTCTAAAGCCATTAAGTATAACCCTTACACTTGCCAATTATTTAGTTCCTTTGCCCTTTACCAATATTGATATAACTTTCTTGATTAAGAGAGTTAATGAGTACAAAGAGAATATGAATGGGCTTAAGGATGATGTGGATGCCATTAGGGTAGAGTTACAAGACTTTATAAAGGAATCTAATGATAACTTTGCCTTTATCCTTAAACTACTAAAATAAGTAAGGTCCATTTAAAGGGAGCTCCAAGAAGGGAAAGCAATGAAACCCTGATTTTAAAGGATGATTAAGTTCACTTTTTTTTTTTTTTTTGTGGATGATGCCAAAATGGGAGAAAGATGTATGATTGATAAGACCTTAATCCATAGCCCTTGATTCTATTGAATTTTTTTTTTTCTATTTAACCCTTTTACTCCCTTTGAACTTCTTTCATTTCTAAATGACTATACCTTAATCTTTACTTTGATACTTATGATTAATCTTTGCCTCGATATTTATGATATCTAAATATTTGCTATGATACTATATGTTTGCTTTGATATTGTGCTTCACCTTTTTCTAATTGATTGATGATATTTAGTGTTGTTGAATTTATTATTTTATCAATCATTGTCTCGTTACTTTGATTGCATTAGCAAGGGTAAGAGTATAAATTCAAGGGGAGTTATAGCATTTCTTTTTATTCCTTTTACCCATTAATCAATCATGGTTGTCATTATCAAAAAAAAGGAAGATTATTGATATTGTTGTGAACTATAGGGAGATTATAACATGATCATGTGTTATACTTCATGACTTTATGTTTTAATTTGTCCCCTATCCTTTTACTCTATGATCATGTTGTGATTATTTTGATTTAGGCTTGCTATGGAAGGATCTTTGAAATTTAAATTTGATTTAAACTAAAAATAGTACAAAGATCTTGTTTTCTTTCAAATCTTTAATTGTAAAAAGATATTAAAAGAGATCTTAAGTGATCACAATGAAAGGTGAAAAGAATCTTAGAGATTCAAAGTTGGTAAAAATTTAGGATGGGTTAACCTATAATATCAATTGAATAGCCAAGTGAAAAAAAAAGGAAACATAAAAGAAATTAAGAATTTTTGACAATTAACTAGACCAATACTTGTAATTGATTTAATATAAAGAAAGCTTTAAAGAGAAAAATTACAAAGATTTCGCACTAGTTGACTTGACAAGTGATTATAATTGATGGGAAGTAGTTAATCAGATAAAATCCTTAATGTTGCAAAAGTTATAGAGAAATTAGGTTGGTTGACTTGATTAGTAGGTACAATTGACTGGTAAGACCAAACAAATTGAAAGCAGATGCTTAAGAAAGTTACAAAGATTTTAGGCTAATTGATCGACTTACATATTATGATTGACTGATGCCTCAAAGAGAAAGTTTCTTGTTTTGAAAATTGATTTTTTTAATGAAAAGAAATCAATATCCAATAACTAGTTTTTTTTTT
>CM038600.1:4877236-4925245 GCA_021533255.1 Ceriops tagal
TTTTTTTTTTATAAAGAGTTGTAGAACTCTTTTGTAAAATAATGGTGAAGAAAGAAAACATTAAGAAATGTTATTTGTTGTATACATCTAGTGAAAAAGGAAAAGTGATTATAAGTAAGAGATGAAGCCAAAAGTGCTTTATCACTTTTAGGAATAAATACTTTACTGAGATGTTAAAATTGTTTTTAACTAATAAGAAAGTAAATAAGACATGCTTTGTTGCCACTTCCAATATGTATATTAAAAAAGTGAAAATCACTCATTAGGTAATTGTGGATTATCCAAATTTGTCATTAGAAGGAAACATTGTTGACTTGAATGATTTTTAGAACTTAGGGAAGTTTAATGCTTAAGAGCAACTAAAAAGAGTATTAAGCCTAAGATAATGTAAAAGTTATGGCTTATAACATCAATTTGGGAGATGGACATTATGACTACTTGATATTCCCTAACATGTGTGTGCTTACATATATTATGGAGAATAAGAAGTTCAGTTTACCAAAGCACATGATGAGAGTGCTTGAGAAAGCTTAAAAGGAGATAGGAAATTCCCTTATGGTATGCACTTGGAGCATCTTTTGCTATTTTTAAGACTTCCAATAACTATTAAGGCTTCCTCATATTTTTTAAGGGTAAGCATATTAATAGGACTACCCTTAAGTAAATGATATTTGTTAGACATAAAGGAAAATGGTTTAGTCCTTTAAAAGAACTAAAACTAAGCATAGAGCTAGCAATTATAGCAACAAACACTGCAAGTACATTAGCATTTTCTCTAGCTCTTATAATTCCAGATTTGCCTTTATTGAATGACAAAGTTGAAATGTTCAAAGAGAATCTAAATGGTTTTTGAGATGATATTGATGAGATTTAAGTTAAGCTTCAAGGCTTTATGAAGGAAATAAAGGAGACTATGGCATCTATTCTTAGTTTACTATAGAAAGGAAGCCTTTCACATATAAGCTTTAAGAAGAGGAAGTAATGAATAATTTTAATGATGCCAAAAGGGAGAGAGACAATTGATGCTTTGGTTCTTATGAAAACTTCTTAAGATCTTTGGTATGATTAAAGTTAATGCCATCAAGTTTAAAGGAAAGTGATAATGAAGTGAACTCTTAAGAGAGGATCCTTGAGGAGTGGACATAGGCTTTTAGAGTAAGAGAACGAATTCACATCATTTGCATTTGGAGAATCACAAAGTGATGCAATGCAATATTTTAAAGAGAATTCTAAACATCTTAGCCTCATTATGGTTACTAATTTCAAATCGAAGGATTATTGTCCCATTATTTTCATATTCATATTTTAACTTAATGTCTATTTTTGATATAGCATTTGTTATTTCTTTGTTTTAATGTTTTCTCTACCTATATAGACATATTACTACATTGTAACTTAAAGTGTAAAAGTAGGCCAATTTGATCAACATTTTATATTTTCCTCTAGAATTGAGTAGTGAACCTTTTTATAGGTTACTTTATTACTAATTTAGACATAATCTGATTATGGGTTGATTAAGGAAGATAATATATAAAGCATGGTTTATGCTATATATTTTTGTTAAAGCTATAAAATATGACTAGTCATAATTTAGGGGTTTTCTTTAAAGTATCTTAAAATATTACACAAACTTTGACATTAGAAGGAAATGAATAAAGCTAAAGTTTGTGCTAATGTTTTTGCCTTAAATGCATACAAGAACTCAAGAACATTGATTACACTGACTACATGATATTAATTTATATAGATGAGGTATTTAAGAAGGTCTCATTTTTAGGAAAAATTGATCATGTGATTATTTTGTCAAATGATCAATTTATGATTAAAATTCAACAAAATTTTGAAGTGAAAGTAAGTGTGATATCTAACTTGTTGTATAGGATTTTTTATTGGTTGTAACGTAACATTAATTGAAATGTATCTCATATCTTCTATCGATATTGTATCTCTAATTATGATATCACTAAAATAAAGCTTATTGATATTATTATGGTCACTTGTATAAGAAATGTTTGGTGTTCATTTAAGAATTTAGTTTGCCTATTTTCCTAACGTCAATAATCTCATCTTTGATATTATCCCCAAATGTTATCTTTTCACCATTTACTCTTTTAAGGAAAATGAAATTCTTAGGAGTCCCTATTATGTGTCTAAAATAGCCATTATCTAGATACCATTCACCTTTCTTCATGTTGCCCATTAGACATATTTATATACAAATCACATTGAAGTTCTCGACTTCTCCCTAGGATCTACTAGTTTGTGATACTAAGAGGGGGGGTGAATCAGTATCACCACAATTTGCAATTCGCAGGTAAGTGAACAACTTCAATCTCTTCTTAAAAGTGAACTCTTTCTCAAATTCGACTAAGGTAGATCTATTGCTACTTATTAATTACAATAGTCCCCAAAGTCACCTTTCAGACACCTTGCCTAATCGACAATACGGATGTTCTTGTTTAGGTCTTCGTTAGGTTATGGGTTGGTTGATACTTTAGTTGCGTTCACAACTCAATTCAAAATACAGAACGTAAAGCAAATTAAGGACACACGAGATTTACGTGGTTTTTTCAATCATGACGTATATCCACGGTGGTAGGGACTCTCCCTCTACCGAGACTATCCACTATACTTGTGAATACAAGTTACAATGGATGTCTTTAATTCTCTACTCCTTTCAATATTGCAATTACTAAGCAAGTACAATACAAAGAGTGTCACTTACTGTGTCTACCCTTCTTCTAACTTGTCTTGCCTCTGTTGAATTGAAAGGCTACTCCACTACTACTTAAAAGTTCACCGCAACGCTCTCTAACCTCTCTTGAAGAAGTCTGGAAATACGTTGAGTTCTTTCAATGCTTCGCCGAATTTCTTCTTTACGTTGTTTCACACAACTCCTACTTTCACCGTCTCACTGTCTCCCCGTCTCACGATCTCACTATCTCAAAGCTTGCCTGTCCGTTTCTCTCTCTTGCTGTCCAGCCGGATATCTCTCTCTTCATCGGATTTCACTTTTCTGTTCACCGTAGGGTTTCTCTCTCTTCCCGCCAATCTGCTCCGATTTGGCTGTCGGGTTTCTCTCTCTTCCCGATCTAGCCATATAGGTCTTTGTCGTCCAGCCGTGTCGGGTTTCTCACTCTGATGGTCTGGTTCTTCACTCTCTCGTCACCTTCCTCAGCTGCCTTTCGACTGTCTTACGTTTAACATTCAGCCCCCCTTCGACCGTTGGTCATCTTACGTTCAACGTTCAACCCCCCCTTCGACCGCCTCCTTCTTTCTCAACGTATTTGCCTTTTTGCTTGATTTTTCGACCATCGATGGCTGCGTTTTCTTCACCTTCCCATCGACGACTGCTCAATTGTTTCAGCCGTTCACCTTTGTTCTTCGTTCAACTCGGCCGTCGACCGTCTCTCTCCTTCCCGCTGACGGCTACCGTTTTCTCTCTCTCTTCCAAGTGTTTGACGGTTTCTCTCTCTAGGTTTTGCCCTGCTGGATACACTGTTTAATTTCCAACAACACTGTTCAATTTCTGACGACACTATTCAATTCCGACAATACTGTTCAATTCCGACAAAACTGTTCACTACGACTACTCTTTTCTTTTGCAGGTAGTGTTCTTCTGTGTAGGATTTGGTATTCTCTTTGGTTGGTCGGTTGTCTAGGTTTTGCTGAATGCTCAATATTGCCAACTCCTCTTCTTTTTGTCGTATATTCAATTGTGTTGGCCTTACCCTAATTTTGTCGTCCAAGGTCTTTATATACTTTCTTCCATGAAACCCTAACAGGGCTTACACAGCGGATTTACGTTCTTGCCCCTTCAGGGCTTACGCGGCCGATTTACATTCTTGCCCTTCCATGTGGATTTACCTTCTTGTCCTTCCATGTGGTTTTACTTTCTTGTACACTTAAACCTAGTTGACAACAATTACAACCCATATAAGGCTATGGGAACAACACACATAGTTTAGGTGTTCAAATTTTCTTAGGTCCCTATGAGTTAGCCTTGGTACCTCTAACATCTATACGAGAATAATCATTTAAACTCCATCTCAAGTTGTAACAATATTGCATGTGACTATAGTCCCCATAGAAATAGCATTTAATATGATTTTTAGTATGGTATCTGTTGTTCCCACAGCCTTGTATGGGTTGCAATTGTTGTCAACTAGATTTAAGTGTGCAAGAAAGTAAAGCCACATAGAAGGGCAAGAAGGTAAAAACCCTATGGAAGGGCAAGAATGTAAAAGCCACATGGAAGGGCAAGACAGTAAATTCGCCGCAAGTAAGCCCTATTAGGATTTCATGGAGGAGTATATAAAGGCCATTGGAAGACAACAAATGAAGGCAAGTTGGCAATTGAGCAAAACGGACAGCAAACCTAGACAACCAGCCGAACAAAGAGAGAAAATGTGAGGAAGGAGCCAGCCAAACAAAAAGACGTCCAAAGCAAACCACTTGGCAAACACAAGGGAGCAAACGGCAAACCACCATCTACAAAGGAGAAGACACAGCTGGACAGCAACCAAAGGTTAACGGCAAATCACAAATCAGAAGGTGCTGGACAGCAAAACACAAAGGGTGACTGGCCAAAGAGAGAAAACAAGGGAGGAATGGCTGGACAGTGAACATCTAAACTAATCTACACAGTGAAAGGTGAACGTCCAAACCAACCTACACGACCAAACAAGGTAAACGTCTAAACCAATCTACACGGCCAAACACAACCAACGGCAAAGGGGTGGACGACCAAGCAAGGAGGAGAACAGCCAAGCAAGGATGGATGGCAAGGGAGAACACACGGCAAAGAGGTGGGACAGCTAGAGAAAACTATGTGACTTACGTAACAGAGAAGACAGCACACCGTCCGTAAGGGAAGAGAGGAGAAACCTTGAAAGAGGAGACCACTGAGAGAGTAAACAAAGCTGTCTAAAGGTGTGAAACGGACAAGTGCAAACCAGAAACGGTGGTAAGGCGTGTGACTAGCAAAGCGTGCAAACCAGAAACATACATGAGACATGAAACGCCAAACTAGAAGTGTACATGAGGTGTGTGACCAGCAAAGGGTGCAAACCAGAAACGCGCGTGAGATGTGTAACGCCAAACCAGAAACATGAGGCAGGCCGTAAGACGTGGAACGGCAAACCAGAAACCTAAGGCGAGTCGTGAGACAAGGAGACAGGTGAGACCATGAGACAGTGAAAGCAGGAGCTGTGTGAGACAACCTAGAGAAGGAATTCTGCGAAGCATCAGAAAGAACTCAACGTGTTTCTAGATTTCTTCAAGAGAGGTTAGAGAGTGTTGCGATGAACTTCTAAGCGGTAGTGGAGCAGCCTTTCAATTCAATAGAGGCAAGACAAGCTAGAAGAAGGGTAGACACAATAAGTGACACACTTTGTATTGTACTTGCTTAGTAATTGCAATAGTGAAAGGAGCAGAGGATTAAGACATCCATTGTAACTAGAATTCTCAAGTATAGTAGATAGTCTCGGTAAGAGAGAGTCCCTACCATCGTGGATGTACGTCACGTTGACAGAACCACGTAAATCTTGTGTGTCCTTAATTTACTTTATGTTCTGTGTTTTGAATTGAGTTGTAAACGCAGTTAAAGTATCAGCTAACCCATAACCTAACGAAGACTTAAACAAGAACGTCTGAATTGTCTATTAGGCAAGGTTTTGAAAGGTGACTTTAGGGACTATTATGATTAATAGGTAGCAATAGATCTACCTTAGTTGAGTCTGAGAAAGAGTTCACTTTTAATAAGAGGTTGAAGTTGTTTACATACCTGCGAATTGTGGTGATACTGATTCACCCCCCCTCTCAGCATCACAAACTAATAGATCCTAGGGAGAAGTCAGGAACTTCAATTGGTATCAAAGCACTGGTTTACCAGCTTAAAACTTAATAGCTTGGTGTACTAATTTGAAGGATTTCAGAAGTTTTAACTTCTTCAGCATACTGAGAAATGAATGCTTGTACCAGCACCAGCACTACTTACAACAAAAAGGTTCCAATCTTCAACGGAACCAATTATCATATGTGGAGAGCGAGAATGCAGGTGGTATTTGCAACCATGGGCATGAACATGGTGAAATCCGTACATGAGGGTTTTGTGGCTCCAGAAGAAAGTAAAGACACAACCCAAGAGGAATTAAGGCAATTTGAGATAAATGGGAAGGCCTCAAACGTCATCATTTCAGCATTGACAGATGTTGAATATGCTAAAGTTATGGACTGCAAATCTGCTAAGGAGATATGGGACAGATTGCAGAAAGTCTATGAAGGTGATGGCAGAATGAAGGAGGCCAAGCTTCAAGTTTTCAAGGAGAGATATGAATCTCTCAGAATGCAGAAAAATGAGATAGTCCAAGAGTTCTTCACCAGGGTTATTGATGCTGTAAACGCTCTAAGAAGTCATGGGAAGAACAAGAAGGACTCATCTATTGTGAAGAAAATTCTGAGAATTCTACCTGAGAGGTTTGCCTTAAAGGTGACAACCATAGAGGAGAGTAGAGATCTCAATTCTATGTCTCTGCATGATCTCCAGTGCAATCTCATTGCATATGAGATGAGGATAAAGTTAGCTGAAAGCTCTGCAACAACGAAGGTATCAAAGGAGGCAGCTTTCAAAGCTATGAAGCACTTGAAGATAAAAGAAGAGGAAGAATCATCTAATGAGAATGATGATGATGAGGAGGAGAAAGAAAATGAAGGCGAAGTATTGTCTTACTTCACAAGGAAATTCAAAAAGGGGTCTAAGAAGGAAAAAGGACAGTTGTCTTTGAAATGTTATCGTTGTGGGCAAACTGGACACTTTGCTTCTTAATGCAAAGTGAAACTTGATGATGAAGATGATGATGGTAATGATGAGCAGAATTCAAGATGGAGAAGATCATCATTCAAATCAAAGAAGTCCAGTAAGAAGATTGCCAACCCACAAAGGAAGAAGAGAGACTCATTTAAGAGTTATGTGAGTCAGACTAAAGAAGCTGATGAGGAGGAAGATGAAGACTCATCAGATGAGCATGTCTTTATGGCATCAGCACAAGGTGGTAACTCAACCTCTAAAGAGGAAGAGGAGGTTGATGAAGAAGAGCCAGATCTTGAAGCTGAGTTGGAAGCAGCTTCAAAGGAGATAATCAGAAGGGGCAGAACCATAAGAAGGTTAGAGGCCATATAAAACAAGTTGAAGCAAAGTCTAAGGAAGCTGAAAGTCAAAATGATGAAATAAGGGCTGAACATATTGACTTGAAGAACAAATCAAAATATGTGAAGACCTTACTATAGAGTTTGGCTTAAGGACTTCAACAATTGAAGAAATGGAGATAGAGTTGCTGAGACTTCAACAACAACTCAAAAAGAGTGAGGAGAACTTATAGAAGTTTAAAGTGGTAGGAGAAACAAGCTCTGTAAGAGAAAAAAAGAATGAGACTTTACCACAGAAGTTGAAAGAGAAGGCTGTGACTCAGGAGAAGATAACTGAAGAAGAGAAGACAGTTATCAAAACAAAGCCAAGCCCAAAAATGATGTATGTGGTTAAAGAGCAGTAGCCCATAACAGGAGATAAGAGTAAATTATCAAAGCTGAACAAGTCAAGAGAAGGCAGAGTCAAATTTGGTAATGATGATTCACTCAACATCAATGGTCAAGGGTCAGTAAATATTGGAAAAGGAAAGCTGAAAGATATTTTGCATGTTGAAGGACTCAGATATAATCTAGCATCTGTCAGCCAACTATGCAATGAAGACCATAAAGTGATATTCACAAAAACAGGTTGCCAAGTAAAGAGTAAAGAAGGCAATACTGTTGCAACCAGGAAGAAAACAACTGGAAATTTATATGTGATTAATAAGGACAAAACAAACAGCTGTTTACTTACAAAAGAAGAAGAAAATCAACTTTGGCATAGGAGGCTAGGACACTTAACACAGAAGAACATGAGGAAGCTAACCACTACTCATGCAATTAGAGACATTCCCGACCTCAGGAGAGAGAGAGAGCATGTTTGCTCAACATTCTCTAAAGGAAAACATGTCAGAAAGCAGTATAAGACCAAAGAGTTCAGTTCTGAAGCAGTGCTTGACATTGTGCATACTGATTTGTGTGGACCGATGAGGACAAAAGGGTTGAATCGTAAAAGATACTTCATCTTGTTTGTTGATGATTATTCCAGAAGGACCTACATCATGCACCTCAAACACAAGTCAAAAGTTCTAAATTGCTTCAAGAGATACAGAAGATTGGCTGAAAATAAGAGTGGAAGGAAGATCAAAGTATTAAGGTCAGATCAAGGCACTGAATTTACAAATGAAGCTTTTGAAGATTACCTTGAAAAGCATGGTATTCACCATCAGATGGCAGCAGCAAGAACACCTCAATAGAACGGGGTGGTAGAGAGGAAAAATAGAGCTGTGGTTGAAATGGCAAGAACTCTACTGCTGGAATCCAAGCTTCACCCAAGATTTTAGACAGAAGCAACATTTACAGCTGTACATCTACTGAATAGAATCTTACTAAGGCCCAATACTAATAAGACTCCATATGAGCTATGGAGTGGGAAGAAGACAATAGCCAAGTATCTCAAAATCTTTGGCAACCCATGTTTTGTAAAGAACAAGGATTAAAACTTGGGAAAATTCAATGCTAGGTCTGATGAAGGCATCTTTGTGGGATACTCGGCAAAGACAAAAGGTTA
This sequence comes from Ceriops tagal, assembly GCA_021533255.1. Classification (NCBI taxonomy): domain Eukaryota; kingdom Viridiplantae; phylum Streptophyta; class Magnoliopsida; order Malpighiales; family Rhizophoraceae; genus Ceriops; species Ceriops tagal. Next base: position 4,885,932 of record CM038600.1, read on the forward strand.
CAGAATTTTTCTGCATAAGATGGGAAAAGTGATCACTTCCAATGATGTGAGAATAGATGAGAACTGGAAAACAATGCAAAATGGAGAAGCTGAGGACAATGAAGAAGATGACTTCAATGTAGATGAAGAATCAGACCAACTTGAAGAAAAGGAACAAGATGTAAGTTCAGACTCGGAGAAGAGTGAGTCTGAAGATGAAGAAAGAGATCCTCTTGCAACTAAGACTGTGCAAGAAAGAAAGCCAAAGAAAACATGGACTAATGCTCATCAAGAAAATCAGATCATAGGTGACCCATCAACAGGAGTTACAACAAGAAGAAGAATTGTGGGAGCTACTGCTTTACTCTCACAAGTTGAACCTAAATCTGTTGAAGAGGCTACACAAGATCTAACTAAATCTTTGTCCACAGAGCTGTTTGAAAAGCACAGAATGAGTCTGTTTGTGCGAATGCCTCCTCAAGCCTAAAGTTCAAGTGAATCCTTCATCTCTACTTTGTGAATTTTTCAGATTTGTAATTGGTTGGCAAAGGAGGAGAGAAGCAACAGTGCAGGAGGAGCTGTTAAGAAAGGAGAGTGCATATTTAGGGGGAGTTGAAACTGCTACATAATGGCTTTTGTTATGAGTGTTGCCAACAAATACAAAGAGGGAGATTATTGTTCCCACAACCTTGTATAGGTTGTAATTGTTGTCAACTAGGTTTAAGTGTGCAAGAAAGTAAAGCCACATGGAAGGGCAAGACAGTAAATTCACCACAAGTAAGCCCTATTAGGATTTCATGGAGGAGTATATAAAGGCCATTGGAAGACAACAAATGAAGGCAAGTTGGCAATTGAGCAAAACGGACAGCAAACCTAGACAACCAGCCGAACAAAGAGAGAAAATGTGAGGAAGGAGCCAGCCAAACAAAAAGACGTCCAAAGCAAACCACTCAACAAACACAAGGGAGAAAACGGCAAACCACCATCTGCAAAGGAGAAGACACGGCTGGACAGCAACCAAAGGTGAACGGCAAATCACAAATCAAAAGGTGCTGGACAGCAAAACATAAAAGGTGACCAGCCAAAGAGAGAAAACAAGGGAGGAACGGCTAGACAGCAAGAGCTGGACGGCAAAACACAAAAGGACAGCCAAAGGGAGACAACTGGCCAACCAAAGGTGAACGTCCAAACCAATCTACACGGAACCAACCTACACGGCCAAACAAGGTAAACGTCTAAACCAATCTACACGGCCAAACACAACCAACAGCAAAGGGGTGGACGACCAAGCAAGGAGGAGAACGGGCAAGCAAGGCTGGACGACAAGGGAGAACACACAGCAAAGAGGTGTGACGGCTGGAGAAAACTGTGTGACTCACGTAAGAGAAAAGACAGCACACCATCCGTAAGGGAAGAGAGGAGAAACCTTGAAAGAGGAGACCACCGAGAGAGCAAACCAAGCTGTCCAGAGGTGTGAAACGGACAAGTGCAAACCAGAAACGGTGGTAAGGCATGTGACCAGCAAGGCGTGCAAACCAGAAACGTACGTGAGACGTGAAACGCCAAACCAGAAGTGTACGTGAGGTGTGTGACCAGCAAAGGGTGCAAACCAGAAATGTGCGTGAGACATGTAACGCCAAACCAGAAACGTGAGGTAGGCCGTGAGACAAGGAGACAGGTGAGACCGTGAGACGGTGAAAGCAGGAGCTGTGTGAGATAACCTAAAGAAGGAATTTAGCGAAGTATCGGAGGTTAGAGAGGTTGTTTACATACCTGCAAATTGTGGTGATACTGATTCATCCCCCCTCTCAGTATCACAAACTAGTAGATCCTAGGGAGAAGTCGGGAACTTCAGTATCTATATACATAAGCATTATTTCTATTATATGAATGATCATAATAATCATCATAAGAATATTCATGCCTACGTTATTCTTTAGGGTTTTGTATCACTTATTTATATATATAGACTTACTTACATAATGCTTTTCTATCATGGCACAATGCATAAACATTCGTAGATGAAGTATTATTAGATGTTTATGTATTTGTGTGTACATAAGTTGCCTGGCCTTAAGAATCTTTGGGTTTATTTACATGAGACATATAAGTTAAGCCACTCTTCTTACCTTAAGGCTTTTAAGAGTTAAGCAATATGTCTAGTTTGTTTTTGCCTTCAACAAATTTATTAAAAGACTCTTACATATTAGAAACTTCCTTCTTAAGATGAATGTTTTCATATATTATTTTTAGTAAATGATTTGACCTCATCTTTAAGAGAAGTATTCTTATATTTCAGAGAAAGAATTATCACCTTTCAAGGATCCAATTTCATCTTTTATCAAAACCTTCCTAATATCAAGACCTTTATTATTTAAAGTCACATTTATAAGCTTCCTTTTTATACAATCTAATGTCACATAACTCATTAATCAAAGAATCATTATCATTAAAAGTTTCATGATTAGAAGTTACCTTTTGCTCATATGCCTAAATGCTAAGTTGACTCCAACATCATCGAATTTATCTTCTAAGCCACTTGGGTCATTTCAAGTAGCTTTGTAAGCCTTTTTTGTTGGCTTTTATCATTCCTTTTATATTAATAGCTTTGCAATCCTTTTTTTAGTTGCTTTTGAAAGACTTCTTATGACTTTGCTTATTTTTTTTCTCTAGAGTTATATGACCCTTTTGGTCAGTATGGCAAATGCCTCTTCATTTTCTTGAGTGTATTGATCACTCTTATTATCATCATCCTATTCTTTAAGTGTACTTTAAAAATAACTCTTTTCTTCTTTTTTGTAACCTTCTTAGTGAAAGTCATCTGTTGAGTTAACGAAGACCTAAGTAACTCATCTAAGCCTAAAGTGCTTAGGTGTTTGAATTCAGTTATTACAATCATCTTGGAATTATAAAACTTTAGAAATGATCTCAATAATTTCTTAATAAGATCACTTGTCTTGATTTCCTTTGTAAAGTTTTTGAATGGATTAATAATATTTGTAAACCTCTTATACATATCTAAGATTGTCTCATTACTCCTCATCTAAAAAAAATTTATACTCTCACATTAACAAATTTATCCTTATGTCTTTCACATATGAGGTATGACTCTATGCTTATCCCAAATCTCCTTTACCATCTTATATGAAAATATCTTGTAATATTCATTAACACTTAAGTCATAATAAAGCATATAAGTAGCTTTAAAGTTGAGGGTTTTGAATTTCTCCTTAGTGGTAAACATATTGTGTTTCCCATTAGTGCTTACTTTTAAGACTTTCTTAGAGCCACTCTTAACTATTTCTTAAAATTTATAGTTATGAAATTAAATATATATAGTCATTATATTTCCCTAGTAGTTATAGTTGTCAACATTAAATATGGGAGTTCTGAGGATGCTTTTATCTTCAATATGACTCATGAATATAAGGGATGTCATAGATCCAATATGGAAAGTTTGGCCTTTAAAATATAGATTAGGCTCTAATAAATACCATTTATTCATTCTTAAGGCTACCTAATAAAGGGTAAATTAGGTGTAATTACTTTGTTCACTTAATTCACACTTAATCACAATTTCAAAGAAAAATAACAAAACACACAATAATCAAAATTAAAGGAAACAATATAAACAATAGAAATTAATGAGAGATAAGGGAAGACAGAGTGTATATAGCGATTTATAGTGGTTGGACCCAGACCATAAGTTTACGTCTACCCCTTAAAGATCCTTCCTTGAGACTTCAACTTTATTATCACTTTCTTCTTGTGGAAGGTGAAGACAAACCTTTTACATTGAGTCACTTAACCTTAACCTTAACAAAGCTTCTATAAAGCTTTTATAAGAACCAATGGTTTTTCACAATACTCATCTACTCATACTTTATCACTGATCAATAAAGTACTCTTGTTTTTTACTAACCTTAACTATTCTTTCTTAGAGCTCTTACTTTTTAATCTTTTCACTTTTGATCATTTTTTCTTTTTTCTAGATAATTACAATAAATAGCACTTCCAAGTACAAAATGTATTTCTTTTGGACCATCAGTTGATTGTAGCACTTAGACTAGTTTACCAACTCAAAATCTTTATGACATTTTTAAGTTCTATGCTTTTGGCTATTCAGTCTTATCAATTAACCACAAGCACGATCCAATCAACTAATTTGAATTCTCTATTTCTTTTTTCACTTAATAGCTTGACTTTTCTTTATTGTTTGATCAACCATATGCACTAGTCTAATTAGCTAAACCAATTTTTTTTTTCTACTTTTATATTTTTATACGAGTTGGCAAATGGCATAAGTCAACCAGTCTCAACTTTTTATCAACTTTGAATTACCATAATTCCTTTCAACTTTCTTTGAAATCTCTTATGGTCTCATTCAATATCTTTTAAAATAATAGATTTGATATAAATATAAGATTATTATAAGATGTTAGTATATTTCAAATTTTAAATTTAATAATCTAACTTAAAATAATATAAATCAAAATAATATCTTTCCAAATAAATCTCATATGTTGTCAATCAAATAATTTAGACATAGAAAGAATAATTTAAATATATTAACATTAATTAACTATGGGGGACATTTTAAAATACAAAAGATATTACACGTAATTTTAATAAATACAACAATCTCAATAGTTTGAATTATTTTTTTCTTGTATGTGATTCTAACTATAGTCTTAAACTATTATTCCCATCTTAGAAATAATCCAAATTCCTTTTTAAGCAAATTGTATAGACTTCATGCTTTGCAACAAATTAAAGGCTTTTAAGTAAAGAATTTCAAATTTATTTATATTGAACTACATTGTGATGCATCTTACATGTTTAATTTACAATGTAAGATAAATGTAACATGCAATATCTATAATAAAAAGTGTGCATTTTTCCTACATATTCCCATCTTATGGGTTGTTAAAAAAATTTGCCCATATATAACAATTCCAAAGAACTAAGTCAATGCAACTATATTTTTAAGATTCTCTTGTTAGACTTTCACTTCCTTACTTTTACCTTACTACATTATAACTTCAATGAACAAAATTACAATTCAAAAGATGTTTTTGAAGCCTAACATGTCATTTCTCCTTGGAGTAGGTTTCATTATCATGGCACGAAACCATTCTTGTAAAGGGAAATAAATCTAAAGAAAAGAGTAAAATCTTGAAAAATGGTTCATCCATAAAGTTCTTATGCTACTCCAAGTAATATATTTTGTCAGTTCCATCCTTTCTATAATAGGTTTACATTTTTGTGATATTGAATGTCATCCCATCACTTATAAACATGTAATGTTTATGTTCTCAAATGCTTATGCAAAGGTCAAAAAGGTGACAAAGGATAGTAAATGAGAAAACAATACTCAAGGATACAAATTTTGATATTTATTTTCGTGTAAACCAAATGATCCAAGAAAGTTTATTACCACAAAAGCTTTCATATTTTCTATTTTCTTATTTATTTTCTTTTAGTTATTTGTTTTAGATAGAATTTATGTGATTATTTTAATATATGGATGGTTAGAATTAGATAGGAATTTATTTCATCAAAGGTTAAGATTTATCCTTTTATAAACCTAGTATATATAGAATTATAACTTACTAGATGAATTTTAACAAATTACGTATTTTTAAAAAACATCTATTTGATTCTATGGTTTTCTCCAAATCCTAACACTAATTCATCTATTTTAACTTCAATTTTTTACCTAAATTCAGCTTACATAAGACATTGAGAAGAATAATAGTAATCAAAAGAAAACCCACTTGCTTACACAAGACAACAAGCCCTATAAGGATTCACCAGGAGTTATGAGTAATTTTCCCTAAAGCCAAATTAGGATGCAACAAAAACCCCAAAATGGGCATAGGTAAAAGAAATCTCACTTCGACCAAAATGTTGTCATAGCAAAAGGAAAAACAACCCTTTAGAGGACAATAACCCCTTTTTAACTTTAAAGAAATATGGATGTGATACTCCAAAGGAAAAGTAGTCCTCACATTATCAATCAAATACTAGTCAATTCATAAAAAAAATTGGTCAATGACACAATTCACCTCCCTATAAGAAGGGACTGGTTTGCAATAAAAAATTAGTTCATTATCAAATGTTTGCTTCATCTTCGCCATAAGAAAAAGGCAATTGATGAGGACCTTCGTAGGTCTCACACTGAGAAAGGGAGGGTGTGAATTAGTGTGAGATGCTCGCTTTTTATAAATCTTTCCATATTTAACCTCTATGACTTGTTAAACCCGATGATCCAATTTTTATCTTTCTTCTTTATGTGAGCGGCCATATGAATATCAATTAAATGCAAGAACCCAAAAACACACGGTAATTTTTATGTGGTTTGCCCACAATGTTTGAACTACATCTATAATGTGATAGGATCATTCCTAAATCATACAATCCACTCTTATTATCAAGGGATATAGTTATAGTGTGAAAGGATCACTCCTTAATCACTTATGATGATCTCCTAATCACTAAGTTGATCTCTCGATCACTCAAAGGTTTGATCTCCTAATCACTAGATGAAATGATCTTCTAATCACTCAACGAACTGATCTCCCGATCACTCTAAGGGTATTCCAACCTTTTTTAATGGGTTTATCAAGAGTTTAATAACTAACACATTCTTGAGAAGAATCATTCAATGTGGACAAGCTATTAATGCAGAAAGCAGGTCTTCTCCTTCCTGACTACTGTCTTTGCTTAACCTTTACCAGTCTCTTCTCTACAAGTTATCTCTATTGCAAGTTATCTCCGCTGCAGGTTCTCTCCCCCTACTATCGGTGTTACCTCACCTGCTACCTCGATAGGTTCTCTCCTCCTGCTATCGGTGTTGCCTCCTTTGGCCTTTACAAGCTCTCTTCCTCTGCTGTTGATGTTGTCTGACCTGTTGCCTTAGTAGGTTTCTTCTTCTATTGCCAAGGCACATTTTCTCCTTTGTTGCTACAAGCTATCAGACCTGTTGTTGAGACACATTTTCTTCTTTGCTACTACAAGTTGTCGAACTTATTGCCAGGGTAAGTTTTCTCCTCTTACTGCTGGTTGTGTTTCCTGCCCTGGTGTCATGACACACTGTTAGTTGTGCTTGCTACTAGTTATGGCTATAAATTACAATTTCTAGTTATGCTTGTTGGTATTACTGTCTGCACCTATTGCTGCTGCAATTTGCAATTGCTATTAGTTTGCCTACTCCTTCTACTGGAGCTTGTTGCTACTACTGTTGGTGTTATGGACTGCTACTAGTGTTACGAGCTATTGCTGGTGTTGTAGACTGCTGCTAGTGTTGCAAGCTACTACTGGTGTTTGTGCAGGATGTGCTACTGGTGTTGCTTGCTATAAGTTTCTGGTTTCTTTACTGCAATTGTAGGATTCCTTATGTAGCTATTACACACCCTTTCTTTTAGTTTGGTGTGGCTGCTGTAAGCCCTTTCCTCTAATTTAGTGTGGCTATTGCACGTTCTTCTCTCCTTGGTGTAACTGTTGCATGTTTTTCTCTCCTTTATGTGACTATTGCACATCTTTCTCTCCTTATTGTGGCTATTGCACGTTTTTCTCTCCTTGGTGTAACTGTTACACGTCTTTCTCTCCTTAGTGTGGCTATTGCACATTTTTCTCTCCTTGGTATGGTTATTATGCGTCTCCTTGTCTAGTTTGGTATGGCTTTCAACTGTTGCAACTCCTCCTTCAGTTGGTATAATTGCCTCCTTCTTTGGTGGTTGCTGTCACCTCTTCTTTGGTCAGCTTCTACTGCAACTCCCTTGGCTGGCTACTGCTACACTCTTCTTCGTCGGCTATTGTCTCCTTAGTGGTTGCCTTCTTTGCCTTGTCTAGTCACTCTCTCTTGGGTTGTTGCCTCTCTCTTTGCCATTCACCTCTCTTTATGGCCGCCTTAGGTTTGTCATTCTCTTTTAAAATTCTATAGCACACACACCCTTCTTGCAAGGTATATGGGGTTATTTATAGAGCCTTGAGATTAAGTTACACACTGATCAATAGCCAGCAATAGAGCCTACCAGAAGTCTTAGCTAAATTCAAGGTCTCTTTCGAATGGAGATGTGACTTATCTCCCTTTTTAAAGAGAGGACAAGTGATAAAAACTTAGGTCAACCTCAACTATAAAATGGGCCTAAGTCCAATTCACAAAAGGCTTAAACATCCATTTTGCATTCAAACCCATGCTTGAGCTATAGGCACTTGCCCTCATGCATGAGTCAAACTTGCTAGATCTAATTAGTCAACTTTTTAGCATTTAAAATACATTCTCTTAACTATAAATAAGAATATATGCTACAATCATAAGTGTTGAAGCATTTTTGCATATACTAACTTAAATGTTGAAGTACTAATACTAGGAAATGCTTTTGGCCAAACTTTTCCATGTTTTGCAAGTCCAATAGCAATGCCCATATCATTTAGTGAGCCCCTAGATAGTCAAAAATGCTATCAATGCCTTAACTCTCAAGTTTATATCACTAACTCTAATATAATCCCTTTCCACATATTGATAAAATCAAACTTTATGTTAAAAAATAAAAACAACAACAATTGCAACTTATCATAGGACACAATTCACATGTAACCATTATAAGACCCCAATGTGCTCAATCTAACAAAGTTGGTACTACTTTTACTTAAAAGGCAAGACCAATAAGCATTTTATGTTTAATTTCTTTTCCCATGAGTAGAAACTAAAACATTAAATTGGCCAATCTCATATACAATTATTAAAGATAATTTAACTAATTTTTACTATTATCTTAGTCGTTGCAATTTTGAAAATTGTTAAATTATTCTTAAGAATTTGGTTTAAATATAAATATAAAATTAATTTAAATTGATTCCTTTACACCCCTAATGTGAATTATATAGTTAGACTTTAATAACATAAACGTGAAAATAGCTTTTGTATCTTAGTTCCCTTTTATGGCAATGGTCTTATGTTCTCATGATGTTTCCTTCTTAGTAGACTTCTTTTCAAATAATGACGTGGTCCTTAGGACATTTCATCAATAATATATTTTTTCAAAGTCTTTTAAAGCATTGATTTTAATTTTAAAATATGAGTATGAAAATTATTAAAAATTTTCCATCACATTTAAAGAAAATTTTGGATTATTATAATTATAATAACCCACTTTAAGGGAGACATAGATAGAGAAACGAACCAATGAGTAAGGCTAATGAATAATTGGTTTCAAAACACAAATTTGTTAAGGGTAAGGATTAAAAGGGCTAGTTTACCAACCTTATAGGTTCCCCTTCTTAGAATTTCTAACATACATTATCCATCAAGGAATTGTCATCGTAAATAAAATTCCCAAGGCCAAGCTAATTTCACAACTAACTCTCTTTTGCTCAAAAAAAAAAAAAAGAAACGATGGTAAGTATAAAAAAAAATCTTTATCACTTATTTTGATGTAGTAGATGAACAAAATTGATCATTAACGAAGGAAAACACTCTTTTTTACATTAGAACCCATGTTTCATATCTTCCTCAATTTTTCTTGGAAAGGTTTTATCAATTTCAGTGGGTCCGTATAATTCATTTGTAAAGTAATTCGACTATTAGCTAGGATTTTGATGATTATTCATTTTGTTAAAAAAATGTAGTCAAAGATATTACTTGCTAAAGTATACATTTACCTAATCTAAGGGTATATCTAGGGACTTAAGGTCTTAGGTTATATGTCTAAAAGTAGGTTTCTTTTGTCATTTTTTAAAAAATAACTTATAATTAATCCTAATATAATTTGACATATAATTAATTATTGTACTAATTTGACTAAATAATGAAAATTTGCAATACAAATTTATTGAAATTAAATTCTTCAATTTAAATTGATCAAATTGCAAAATTTTTCAACCCAAATTGACCAAAATCAAGTACTCAATCTAAATTGATAAATTTAAAAGTTAACAATGTAGATTTATATGTAACCCAAAAATGATTAGCTTATGGAATGGGGTTATATGGTCAATTTATACAAGGCCTTTCTCACATAGATTTTCTAAAAGCAAAGTTGCACTTAAGCAACATATAATGTATACATTATTATCTTTGAATTGTAAATAATAGAAGTGGTGTGATCAATGGTCATATAAGGGCAACTCATAATTTTGAATCAATTACTCATTTAAAGGACAAAAACCTTTAAACAACACTAGAATTACTTCTTAAGAAAAATATTACATATATTGAAAGTATAGAGGCCAAAACAAAGGAATTAGAGGCCATATCAATCATATTACTCACTTGTTTAGAGGATTAAATGTGAATGGACCTATTTGGATCAAAGTGATTGCAAAAGTTTATTTTTGACTTATTTCTTTTTATTTTAATTAGTTTATGTTAATTTATACTCTTAATTAATAAAAGTGTAAAACCCAACCCATATTTTTTTATTTTTTATATTTTAAGTTTTATTTTATAGCCTAATTTGTAGTTAATTAGTAGTAACCTTAATTTTCTATTTTATAACTATCTTAGCTACTTTTTAACAATGTTTCCTATTTAAGGAATTGAGAAATATTTGGAAATAAGAGTTTTTGATAATATTATTTAAAATGCAATTTTTATTTTTTTCTAATTCTTCTCTAAGTAATTTATTTATTTAATAATGAATTAACAAGTGATTTTTATCACTTTCTTTTTCTATCTAAGGATGTGGCAAATCAAACTAATTTCTTCTATTTATGGTGAATTTATTATCAATCCAGGAGCTACTAGTTTTTGTTTTTTCCTATCAAAGCATTACCTTAAATGAAATAATTATTACTTTAAATTTCCATAAACAAATATACAAATAGATTTTTAATTCTTAAACACATCAAATTGGTATCAAAGCACAAAGTTGTTTGTACTTGTAATATTAAGTGAAACATATAAGCAAGTGCTAAAAACAAAAATGTGAGTTAAGTAAAATTTACACTAAATCAACTAAATCTAAATCATGGCAAGTGAAAATATATCAAAAGGAATTTTCCTAAAACAATGTCAAATCACAAGCCTCTAATAAAAACAAAAGGAGATAACAATACAACTTAACTGATTAACTCAAACTACTGAGAGAATGACAATGCAACAAATCCCATGGTAGTGCAAGTTGCATGCACCAAGAATGGTTTTTCATGATGATGTGGAAGATAGAGATTAGTATGAAATAAATGATGGTGTGAAAGAACAACCTTGGCAAAGGAGGCATCAATGGGATTTGGGAAATAACATAAAAGTAAGGGTTCCACCATTTAAAGAACCAACTCATATAAGGAGTATTTGGAATGAGTGCAATAAGTGAAGAAGGTATTCGAGTGCCAAGATTATACTGAGGTCAAAAAAAGCACAAACTTGCTCTTAAATTCACAAATTATGCCAATTTATAATAGGAGAACATGAAAGTATAAAAAAGGAGAAATGGTGAATAAGATATTAAAAATTACAGAGTTATTAAGAGATTAATGTGAAAACATCTTGTTCCTAGATATTATAAGCAAAAAATATACATTAGATTGTAAAGTCTTAGGCAAGGGGTATGTACATTAAAGATTATGCTAAGGAATTTAAAATCCTAATGATGAAATATGAGTTACAAGAACTTTAAAAGCATCACCATTATGAGGTTCTTAGGAGAGCTAAATAGAGAGATCATAAATACAATAGAGTTACAATCTTTTGCATTTTTAAAAGATGTGATTAAGCTTGCAACTAAGGTGGAAAGACAACTTAAATTTGATATAAATAAGCAAAGTGTGTCATGGTAGATTAGCAACAAGGCAACCAACTCAACTTCTATAATTCTAAGGTCTAATTATAATTAGAGTGCAAAATAGACAAAAAGAAAAGCCTCTAGTAAATAATGAGTAAATTTGGTTAAGAAAAAAAAAAGAAAATAAGTAACTAAAGCCTTCAAAAAGGAGCCTAAGATATTAAATGGTTTAAATCTCTTAGCCATGAACATATTACTTCTAAGTATCCAAATGGAAAGGTGATGACTATTAGGGAATCACAAAAGGAAGTAAAAAGTGAAGATAAGACAATATTAAAAGAAAAAGAAAATTAGTGTTTGTAGGGAAATAACATAGAATATATTGATAAAGGAGAATTGCTTGTAATTTGACACATTTTAAACTTACAAGCAAAGGTGGATAATAAACAACATGAAAACACATTCCATATTAAATGCACGATTGATAAAAAGGTATATAGAGCCTAAAGGGAGTTGAACTAATATTGCTTCCACCATTTTGGTGGAAAAGTTGAACTTAACAACAACAAACACCCTTATTCATATAAGTTATAATGGTTGGATAATAATGGAGAATTAAGGGTTAGACAATAGGTTTTAGTGTCATTTACTATTGAAAAATCATACATGAATGAGATTACATGTGATATGGCTCCAATAAGTGTAAGCCACTTGCTTCTAAGGAGAACATGGCAATATAATAGGAGGGTTGTACATGATGAATTCAAAAATGCCTATTCTTTTGTTAAGCATGGAAAAAACATAGTCTCTTATTTTGCAACAAGTGCAAAGAGACCAACTTTTGATTAAAAAGGAAAGCAAGAAAGCTTGTTTATGAGAAAAGGAGAAGTAAAGCAAGTTTTATCCATTTCAATCTTAATTTCAATTCTAATAATGAAGCAAGCAATGCAAAATGTGAAAACTTCCTTTCCACCACAAATTGAGAAGATTTTAAAAGAGTTGTTGATATGTTTCTAGAAGAGTTACCAAAGGAGTTACTACCAATTAGAAAGATTAAACATCAAATCGATCTCATGTGTAAGGTTTCCTTGCCTCATAGGCCAACCTATAAAGGTAATCCAGAAGAGGCTAAAGAGTTTCAATAACAAATAACCAAGTTGTTAGAAAAGGATTATATGAGAAAATCAATAAGCCTTTATTTGGTACAAGCTTTGTTAATGCCAAAGAAAAATGAGATTATGAGAATATGTGTGGATAGTGAAGCAATAAATAAAATAATGGTAAAGTATCATTATCTTATTTCTAGGCTAAATGACATGCTTGATGAGTTACATGGTTTTAAAGTGTATTCAAAGGTAGATTTGAAGAATGGTTCTCATCAAATTTGGATAAAAGAGAGGAATGAGTGAAATCTACATTCAAAACAAAGCATAGCTTATATGAGTAATTGGTCATGCCATTTGGCTTGTCTAACGTACCAAATACTTTCATGCAATTATGTTGAGCCCATCTTTGATGGCTAATGTAGGATTTGTTGTCAACCCTATCTCACACAATTATATGTATTGATTTGAGGTTATGAATGCTGTTGAGATGCAGAAAGATCATTGAGAAAAACTGGTGATGACAGGTCAACCCTGATGTTGAGGAGTCAATGTTGACTGTGACCTTAACTTTTAAGGGTCAAGATTGACCGTTGACCATTGACCATTGACCTTAAATTTTAGGACTCAAATTTGGTCGTTAATTGTAGGGCGACCTTTGGGAATCAACAATGACCATTGATGATCATGTAGCCCTAATCTTAAGGCTCTATAAATACCCTTATACGTCTTGCAAGAAAGGAGTATGTTGTAAAAAATTGAGAGAGCCGGCCAAAAAGAGCTGAATGACAAACTTAAAGCCCAAAGGAGAAGTGAACGGTAAACCTAAAGTCCAAAGGAGAGGTGAATGACAAGAGAGGAAGCAACCACCAAGGAAGGTGCAACCAACCAAGAGGAAAAGTAGGGTAGCCAGCCAAAAGGGAGAGCATGGTAGTCAACCAAAAGGGAGAGCAATGCAGCTGGCCAAGAAGAAGAGCAAAGCAGTCGGCCAAAAGGGAGAGCAAGGTAACCAGCCAAGAGAGAGAGACAAGCAGCCAACCAAAAAGGAGAGAAAGAGGCAATAAAGCAACTGGCCCTCACCAATAAACCCGCAACCGGCCCTCACAAAGGTGACAGCAGTAGCCAGCCACCACACCAGCACATCCAGAAGGCTTTCCAATAGACTAGCAGCACCTCGAGAGGCTTCTCAGCAACAAAAGCATGCCTGAGAATCAAGCAAAAAATAAAAAATATAGCAGCAGGTCCAGGAATCAACAGTTAGCCACCATACCAGTAAACCACCAAGGCAACAGCCACACCAACAAACACCACCAAGGCAGTAACCGCACCAGCAAACCAACAAAGTTGCTAAGGAAGACAAACTTGAAAGAGGCAATAGCAACTTGTGAGTCTGGCAGGAGGTGAAGCAACAACATAAGGGTCTTACACCAGCTACCAACATGCAGCAGCAGGTTGTGCACCTACATATTGCAATAACAAGTCCAACAGGAGGTGAAGAAGCAGTAGAAGGGTCCTGCACCAACTACCAACGTGCAACAGCAAGTTGTGAAACCTACATATAGCAATAGCGCACACGGATAATAGCAGCGACACGAGTAAATAGCTGCAGTGTGGGCAGATAGCAGCAGTGATGCAAACAAACAATAGCAACACGGGCAAATAACAGCAGTGGCACGAACAGATAGCAGCAGCGCACAAATAGCAACAGCAATGGGAGTAGATAGTAGCCGTGCACACAGACAGTAGTAATAACATGTGTAGACAGCAACAACGCTTATGAACAGAAGTAGCAACAACGCACACAAATAGTAGGTGCAGCTCGTGCGAACAGTAGGAGCAGCGCGTGCGAATAACAGGTGCAATGCGTGTAGACAATAAGCGCAACGTGTGTGGACAATAGCAGCACATCCAAGAGGCTATACCAATAAATGCAGCATGCCCCAACAACCAAAACAGCAAGAGCAACGCATGCAAACAAAAGTAGCAACACACGTGAACAACAACAGTGTGTGTAGACAGCAGTCGCAACATGTGAGGATAGTAGCAATAGCAATGCGTGCAAACAACAGCAATAGCAGTGCGTGCAAATAGTAGCAATATGCACAGACAGTAGTAATAGCATATACGGACATTAGAGTAACACAAAGAGTAGTAATAATAGCGTATGTAGGCAGCATCTGCAGTGGGTGAAATAACACCAATAGCAAAGGAAAAGATCCATATTCTACACTAGTAGTCTATACACATTGAGTGATCATTCTCTAAGAAAGGTTTCACTATAAACTCTTGATAAACTAGCTGAATAAGGGTGGGATACCCTTGGAGTGATCGGGAGATCGTTGTAAGTGGTTAAAGAGTAGTCCTTCCACAAATGGTTAAGAAGTGATCCTTCCATAACAACATTGTTGTATCCCTTATTAACAAAAGTTAATTGTGTAATTTAGGAGTGATCCTATCACATCATGGATGTAGCTCACACATTGTGGGTAAACCATGTAAAAATTGTCATGTGTTCTTGGGTGCTTCGCATGCACATTGATTTTTTATTCACATAGTCGCGCTTACATAAAGGAGAAAAATAAAAAATTGGATCATTGACTCTAACAAGTTACAAAGGTTAAATCCAAATACAATTTGTTAAAAAAAGGATATCTCATACTAATTCACCCTCTCTTAGTGTGAGACCTAAAACAGTCCTCATCAAGTGGTATCAGACTCGATTCTTTTGTCGATCCAATTTTTCTGCCTTAAATTAAAGTTGTGTATTACCATGCAAGTTTTTATCTCTACTGCTGCTTAAGATCATAAGTAGCATGAACAGTTTTAACAGCAAGGGCATCCTTACTTTTGATGGACAGAATTATCAATTATGGAAGAATGGAATGCTCCCATATCTGATGTCCCTTTGTTTTGATGTGTTTAAGTTTTTTATTAATGGCTTCATACCTGTTGCTAAAGGTAATCCTATGACACCGACAATAAGAAGAATTTGGAGTGTAATGGAAAGGCGAGAAATGCCTTATATGCCTCCTTATCAGATAAAGAATTCACCAAGGTGATAGGGTGCAACTCAGCCAAGCAAATCTGGGACAAACTAAAGAACATTTATAAAGGAGACAAAGTTGTGAAGGAAGCCCAGTTACAAATCTAGAGGAGTAGATTTAAAGACATAAAGATGCAAAATGATGAGACTATGGATGCATTCTTCACAAGAGTCAATGAAATTGTGTGCTCCATCAAAGGCTATGGAGAGGAGATCCATGATGCCACTATGATAAGGAAAATAATTAGAACCTTATCAGAAACTTATAACACCAAAGTCTCTTCCATAGAAGATAGAGATCTACATAGGCTGCCCTTAGATGACTTGCACAACATATTAGTGGGTTATGAAATGAGAATAACCTTAATGAAGAAAGAAAAGATGTCTAAGGTGGAGAAGGAGCTGGCCTTCAAGGCAATAAAGAAGTTAAGGATTAAAGACTAAGAAGAGGAATCCGTCAACAACTCTAGAGAAGAATATGGTGATACTGAACTAGATGAGGTCATGACATACATCACCAACAATACAAGGAAAAGAAAAGGAAAGTATAAAGGAAAACTACCCTTGAAGTGCTTCAGTTGTGAAGCAATTAAGCACTTTGTCGTGGATTGCTAAAAGAGAAGAGAAGCAAATAATAATGAGCTGATCCCAAGAAGGAGGACAAAACAATCCAGCTACTCTAAAGTTGGAAATTCAGGTGCCAAAAGGAAAAAGAAATTCTTCAAATCCAAAAAAAGGAAATTTCTAAGCAAGCTAGATCAAAAGGATTCTGAAGAAGAAGTTGATGATGATTCCAATAATGAGGCTACAAAGGATGTGTTGGTCGCTCAAGCAAATGATGATCAAGACTCTTCAAGTGATGAGAAATCAACAGAAAAGGATAAGGATGATGATGATGAGTTAATGCAGCAACTTGAGAATGAATTGAGAGCTTGTTTGCACAAAAACAAGAAGTTGGAAAAAGAGGTAAAACAGTTCAAGAAGTTGTATAAAAATTTTGTTGTTGATAAATCTAATCTCCAAGTAAAAGAAAAGGAGTTTGAAGCAAAAAATGATGAGTACTTGAAGAGGATTAAGGAGCTAATTGTACTTGGCTAATGCGTGTTGGAATACTTGGCTTATAACGAAGAGGAGTGTGAGGCAAGAGTTTAAGGGGAGACTCTATCAAGAAAGGACGTAGTCTCAAGTGGAAAGAAATCATATTCTACTGAGAAATAGTTTTGATTTGCTGGGAAAGATTTATGGAAGATGTGAAAGGGTTGGACACACTATTGAGGACTGCTTGACATTGCTACCTGGTCAAACAATACAAAGGAGAACGTGCCAACCATTGCTACCCAGTCAAGAAATGCCAAGGAGAACACCTACACATGCTCCTATATTCAGCCAAAGAAGAAGAAGAAGAAGAGAAACGACTATAGTTGTGGAAGTAGCCTTAAAAGCTTCCAAGAAAGAAAAGTCATCGATCCTAAATAATGTCTGTTCTTCACATATGATATAAGACTCCCAGATGTTCAAGGAAGTAGTAAAATATGATGGAAAATCAATCATATTTGGCAATGATGGTGCCTTAAAGATTAAAGTTATTGGTGTTGCTGAAATTGATGCAAAAAAGCTAAAATCAAAGAAAGCGCTTTACGTTGAAGGTTTAAAACACAATCTCATCAGTGTTAACCAGCTTTGTAATGATGGATATGAAGTTACTTTCAACAAGAGTGGCTACACAATAAAGAGACTAAGAGATAATGCTATCCTTACTAAGGGTGAAAGAACAAATTAAAACTTATACCAAGTTTCTAAAAGCAAGAACACATGCTACATGAGCACTAAAGATAAGAATTTGTTATGTCATAGAAAACTAGGACATCTTGGACAAAAGAGGCTGAACTTAAGGATTCAGCCAACCCCTAAAGGTTAAGGTATTCTTTAACCCCTCTCCCCTTCCTTCTTTTATTATTCTTTGGATTTATTGTTAAAGGGGGAGATATTTTGCATAAATCTAAAAAAGGTGTATACTCATAAAAAGGGAGAATAGCTTGATGGATAAAGGAGGAGAACTTGTCAAAGGAGAGTAGCAAGTGATGCATGTTTCAAAGGGAGTTGTGAATGACAATGTGCAGGGGGAGCAGTAAATGTCGACAATTGTTATATGTGCATTATTGGATTTAATGTGTTGCCAATAAATCCCAAGGGGAAGATTGTTGAGCTCATCTTTGATGGCTAATGTTGGAAGTGTTGTCAACACCATCTCACACGGTTATGCATGTTAATTTAAGGTTATGAATGTTGTTGAGATGCAGAGAGGTCATTAGGAAAAACTAGTGAGGACAGCTTAACCCTGATGTTAAGGAGTCAATGTTATTCATGACCTTAAATTTTAGGAGTTAAAATTGACCGTTGATCATTGACCACTGACCCTAAATTTTAGGAAGTCAATGTTGACCATTAACCCTAAATTTTAGGACTCAAATCTAGTCGTTGATTGTAAGGCAACCTTAAGGAATCAACAATGACTGTTGATGATCATGTAGCTCTAATCTCAAGGCTCTATAAATACCCCTATATGTCTTACAAGAAAAAGGTGTGCTGTAGAAAATTAAAAGAGTCAGCCAAAGAGAGGTGAATGGCAAACCTAAAGCCAAAAGGAGAGGTAAACGACAAGAGAGGAGGCAGCCACCAAAGGAGGTGCAGCCAGCCAAGAGGGAGAGAAAGAGGCAGCAAATCAGCCAACCCTCATGAAGGTGACAGCAACAACTGGCCACCACACCAGCACATCTAAGAGGCTTTCTAGTAGACCAGCAGCACCTCAGGAGACTTCCCAATAGTAGAAGCATGCCTAGGAATCAAGCAAAAAATCAGAATGTGCTATTGCACATTCACCATACCTAGCAAGTCCGGGAATCAGTAGTCATCCACCATACCAGTAAACACCACCAAGGCAGCAGCCACACTAGCAAACCAATAAAGTAGCCAAGGAAGACAAACTAAAAGGAGGCACCAACAATCTATGAGTCTGGCAAGAGGTGGAGCAGCAACATAAGGGTCTGCACTAGGTACCAACATTCAGCAGCAGGTTATGCACCTGCAGATTGCAGCAATAAGTCTGGCAAGAGGTGAAGCAGTAGCAAAAGGGTCCTGCACTAGCTACTAACATACAACAGCAGGTTGTGCACCTACAGATAGCAATAACGCGCAGGATAGCAACAGCAATGTGAGCAGACAACAGCAATATGCGCGGATAGCAACAACACGCACAGATAACAACAGTAGCGCGAGTAGATAGCAATAATGCATGCGAATAGTAGTAGCAACTCAAGCAGACAACAACAGTGTACATGGATAGCAACAATATGTGCAAACAGCAAGTGTAACGCGTGCAAACAATAGCAATACGTGCGGACAGAAGTAGCAGCATGCACGGATAGTAAGCGCAGTGCGTACAAACAGCAAGAGTAGCACGTGCGAACAACAGGTGCAACGCATGCGGACAGCAACAGCACATCCAGGAGGCTATACCAGTAAGTGCAGCACACCCAGCAACTAAAACAGTGAGAGCAACGCATACGGACAGAAGCAGCAGCGCACCCAAACAGCAACAACACATAAGGACAGCAGTAGCAGGTGCAGTAGCAATAGCAATGCATGTGGACAATAGTAGCAGCACGTGCAAACATCAGAGCAACGCAACAGGTAGCAATAGCAACACATGCAGGTAGCACCGGCAGTGGGTGAGACAACACTGACAGCAAGGGAAGGAGAAGATCCATATTTTGCACTAACAGTCTATACACATTAAGTGATCATTTTCTTAGAAGGTTTCACTATAAACTCTTGATAAACTAGCTGATTAAGGATGGGATACCCTTGAAGTGATTGGAAGGTTAACTCCTTGATCAGGAGATCATTGTAAGTGATTAAGGAATAGTCCTTCCACAAGTGGTTAAGGAGTGATCCTTCAACAATATTATTGTATCCCTTGATAACAAGAGTAGATTGTGTGATTTAGGAGTGATCCTATCACACCGTGGATGTAGCATACACATTATGGATGAACCACGTAAAAATTGTCGTGTGTTTTTAAGTGCTTGTGCATGCACATTGATTTTTTATTCGTACAGTCACGCTCATATAAAGGAGAAAAATAAAAAAATTGGATCATCAACTCTAACAAGTCATAGAGATTAAATCCAAATTGATTTGTAAAAAGAGAATATCTCACACTAATTACCCCATCTTAGTGTGAGACCTAAAACAGTTCTCATCAAATTAATAAATTATGTGCTTTGTATGTTTATTGGAAAATTTGTTATGCATTATTTCAATAACATTTTAATTTATGGTAAAAACCATAAAGAGCATATAAAGTACCTTAAAGAAGTCTTTGAAGTATTATAATAAGAGAATTTTTTTTGCAACTTAAAAAAATGCCATTTCTACCAAGATCAAGTTAACTTTCTCAATTATGTAGTTTCATAACATGAGGTTGAAGTTGATTGGGAGAATGTAAAGGCCATTAATAAGTGGCTATACCTACTAATGTTTCAAAGGTGAGGAGTTTCTATTGGCTAGCATCCTTTTATAGGAATTCATGAAAATTTTCAACATTATTCTTGCTCCTTTAACTAAATTTATCGAGAAAGGTAGTGACTTTAAGTGAAATGGGGCTACCTAAAAAAGTTTTAAGCTAATTAAAGAAAAGTTGTGTTCAACACCTATCTTAGCTCTTCTCAATTTTTTAAATACTTTTGAAGTGAAGTGTGATGCTTTAACAGTGGAATTAGGACTATTCTTATTCAAAAACAAATAAATAAATAAATAAATCTCATATTCTATTTTATTGAGAATTTAAGTGGATTAAACCTTAATTATCGAATATATGATAAGAATTTTTATGCACTAGTTCAAGTTTTAGAGACTTGGTAACACTACATGTAGCCAACATAGTTTGTTATTCATAGAAATCATAAATTATTTAAGCATTTAAAAGGGCAAAGCAAGTTGAATTGAAGACATTCTAAACAAGTAGCGTTCTTTAAGGCCTTTCCCTATGTCATCAAGTACAAAAAGGGAACTATAAATGTGATGCTAGATGTGTTATCATAAAGATATGCTATAATTTCATTGTTGAATATTAAGTTAATAGGCTTTGAATTGATTAACAGCCAATATTTAGATAATTCAAATTTTGCTTCTATTTACTTAGCTAATGATAAAGGGATAGTTAATGAGTTTTATACGCATGAAGGGTATTTGTTCAAATCCAAGAGGCTTTGTATTCTTAAGGGATTTATTAAGCAACTTTTAGTAAGGAACGCATATGGTGGAGGTTTAGTTGGACAGTTAGGTGAAAATAAGAATTCAAAGCTGGTTAAAGAACATTTTATTAGTTAAGGCTAATTAAAGATATGCATAATGTGTAATAAAAGATGAATGACAATATCTACAAGATTGATTTGCTAAGTGAATATAATATATCAACCATATTTAATGCAAAGGATCTATGGCCTTACTTGGAAGATAACAAGTTAGATTTAAGTGCAAATCCTATTCAACTTAAGGAAAGTAATGTGATCCATGGTGATATAAGGGTTACCCAAAATCGTGTTGTTCATAATTTTGGGTCAATTACTCATTTAAGAGTTAAGACTCTTTAAACAATCCAAAAATTGCTTTTTAAGGAGAATAACGCATGTAATAGCTCTAATTTTTTTATTTTATAATTATCTTAACTTTCTTTTAACCTTGTTTCTTATTTAAGAAATTGTGAAACATTTTGAAAGAAGATTTTTATAAAATATTATTAAAAATACAATTTACATTATACCTTAATTTTTATCTAAACAATCTATTTATTTAATGTTGAATTACCAATTAATTCTTATTGGTCTTTCTTCTTTTATATAAAGGTGTGATAAATCAAATTAATTTCTTCTTATTTGTAGTAATCTTTTTATCAAACAAAAGACTATTAGTTTTTCCTTTTATTTTATCTTTTCTCGTCAAATTATTACCTTAAATAAAATAATGGTTACTTTAAATTTTTTTAAATATAAATACAAGTAAAACTCTAAGTTTTGGTGCATCAAGAGACTATCAGATAAATAAATTTGAGGAATTCCATAAAAAGTTTGCACTCTTTTTTTATTGGTACAAAGTTTATGTATTGGCCCACAATAGTCCGCAGTATTCCTTATTCTTAAACATGTTATATCCATGTACATATGTTAAAATTTATACAAATAACATTTCACAATTTCCCTTATTTGACATTACAATGCATTAAGAAGTTTACAAGCCGACCACACTTTTTATTGCATTAGTAAGAGGTACTAATAGTAAAAATGGAAATTAACTACCAATTAGTTCAATAAAAAAACAACAAAATATATTAAAATTTGGAAAATTCAACAATGACCTAGTATTATTATTAGAATGAAAGTTGGAAGGTAAATATATCTATATAATATATCTAACTTTATGACTTGAATGTGTCATGTATTATATTTTTCATGCTGCCTTGTTCATTTTTACCTCATTCTATGATCTAGACCACTTCTAATTTATCCAACCTTTCACAACCCATTTGCCTTCATCCGTTATTCTTTAACAAGCTTTATATTCATAGAACAAAATCAATAACAAAATGTAACGGTTACTAAAATTGAATATGTTGCTATTATCATTCAAAGTAGCAAGAAATTGACTTAATTGAAAAATTTTCTAGAACTAAGCAAGTGGCAAAGAAGCGGTATTTTTCTATGATATTCAGAATATAATTTATCTTATTAAGAATCTCATGTACATACAAAAATAAAGTATATTCAATTAAAGTATTACTTTATATGAAGTTTATTGAATAATAGAGCATTAATTTTAAAAAACATATGCAATACAAAGAATCTTATTGATATGTGGACTAAACTAGTAATTCAAGTAAAGTTAAAGTTATTTGTAATCTTAATTAGCCTCTATAGTCAATTGTTAAAGAGATATCATATTAAAATTATAAATTATAAGATAAATTTAATTGTATTTTGATAACTATAAGTTTACTAATCAGTTTTTAAGTGAAAAATTATCGTAAGAGTAAAATTTAATTAATTTTATATAAGAAATAAACACGTAATTTGTCTTTCTATAACAATTAGTATATCTTTTTATATAAAAGAATATACTTATTATATAATTTTTAAAGCCTTAAAATAATAAAATTTTAATGTAATTATGAATATAAGATTATTTATATTCTGAATTATGTAAATTTTTTATATTCATTTCACTTTTATTCTTTTTTGAATATTTCGTTTCTTAAGAGTGAAACCATATTATAATTCAAAATGTGGAGATGTTCGCAGGTTAAACCATATTTATGTATAGGCATAGCTGCAGGTCACCTACTATGAGCCTCAATTTTCTGGCTGCATCTCCCAGCTATGCACATAGGGATGTTAGCCGTGATTTCACCTGCCATAACCTACAAAAAGGGCATCACAGGCAATTAAGGAGACAAGTTCCATGTCATACTCAGCTGTTTCCTATGCTAAAGCAAATGATCCTCTTTTTGAAGAATTGACGCAGCTGCGGCAGCATGCAGTAGGTAGGTTCATGATTTGACGATAACGGAATTTACGCAGATGACGAGAGTCTGGTTGAGGGCTTGAAGCTACTCCTACAAGCTATCAGGGGAATACTACAGAACATTGCATATCACAATCCAGAATTTCAAACATTCAGGCAGCCGTATAAGAAACAGGCCATTATTAGCAAGTGGCAATATCATAACTATATCTTCTAAGACCAATTTCCACATAATGCAGTTAATAATACTTGCCATCCTCTAACCAATGGATCCAAAGTTCAACAAGCCACCAGCATGGTAGGAAGAATCATGCAGGAAGCATATTTGTCTGAACAAAGACAATTGAATCAAAACCTCCCAACGCACATTTAGATGGTTAGTGACGTTTATTTACAGTCAGGCAAGTCTCTCCGCAAACTAGATGTGCCTGCGTCGGGACACAGAAAAAAAGAGGTAAAACAAGATGCCTCCGCAAGGCCATCTGATGTATCAGCTTTCATCAACATTAAAAGGATATGAGAGAAGTCACAAACATCTAATTAATCCTTGAAAAGGCAGGAAAATCAACCAGAATATCTAGAGAATTCAATATGCAATGAGCCATCAGAAGGTGACAATCCTGACAACCTTCCTCAATCACCCCTATATCTTTGAACATTCATTCAGCAAACCAAACCAAGGCAACAAAATTTATCTTTGAACAGCCATTCACCAAACTAAAGCAACAAAAAATTCCAAATCGTTCTCTGCAATTTACAATAACAAGCCGCAAAAAGAGAGAGAGGTTCTTCCCCATTTTTCAGATTTACCTTGAACTCCGTCAAGGACAATCCTTTACCAGTTCTAATCAGATGGACTTTGATCACTTCATATGGAGGAGGAAATGATCTCTTGGGCCGATTAGCTATATCTTTGAGTATCATCAAGGTCCTAATGCTGGGAAAACAGTCTGGGCCTTGGATCAATATTCTCCTTCTGGGAACCACCATGGACCTGAAGATTCGGTGCGGAAAAGCAGACGGGTAGCACCCTCTGCATAAGTAATCCACACAACGGTACACCGTCCGATGACGACCTGAGATGATTCATCCCCGCCAATTCCTTGAGCCCATTCCAATCCCTCAAGGCCGTTGATGCATTTGACGATGAAGAAGTCGTTGAATCACCGCCATCCGATAGATCACCGGAATCACCACAAGAATTTTCGTCATCTCCCGTCGGCTTCGACCTCGCCTTCTTCAAATTCCGGTGCTGCCGGCGGTGGATGCTTTCACCCATAAGATCGCGATAGCCAACAGCCGAAGCTCCCTTGAAGGTCGCAAAATCGGAGCCCTCAATGATGGTGGCGCCTAGGTTCAGCATCCCGTAAAACCTTCCCGACGGGCGGCGAATTTGAAGAGCAACGCAACTAGGGGTTGCAATTGCGGCGGTGGGGGAAGATAGTGGAATGTTGCTGATCAAGAAACGGACAGTGCCGATGAGAGGATCCCGGAGGCAGCCGACGGCATAAATTTCGAAGAAGACACCGGAAGTTTCTCCAGAGAGGAACTGAGGAGTGACTTTGAAGAGGAATTTATCATTCCAAGTAGGGTTCTCGCCACCGACTCTGTCAATTCTGCTTCTCAGCTTGGTGGACGAATCGATCCAAACAAGTGCGTAAGTCTGCATCCGGCGCAAATTCGCGGATGGGGCCTTCAGATGTTGGGCAGAGATCAAGTTAATCTCTAAGATCTTTGTCTCCATGTCTCTTTCTCTCTCTCGATTCCCCTCCCCGAATCTTCTTGTTTCCTGGCCCCGGTTCGATCAAGAAACAAGAAAGAGAAATGAAGGGTCCTGATTAGAAACAACCAACTGCGAGAGGCGGCGAGCCATGCTGATGGTGGCCGCAAATCTCAGAGGTCTGGCGAGGATAATTTGCCCGAGGCGGAGTAACGGAACTTCTAAGTAGTGAAAAGGAATGAGAATAACGGAACTTTCTACTGAAATGACTGGAATAACCTTAATCGCGATGATGGCCAGCTGTGCTCGTCGAACTTTATATTGGCGCCTGACCCCTTTTCAAATATGCACGCCCGCCGATGCATTCTGCGGGGGATTTTTTTTTGGGGGAGGGGGGGGATGTTCAATGGTTGTTTTCCTTCTTTTTTAATAGTGTTATTCAATATATTTATTTAATGAAGGTAATGTTTTTTTTTTTTTTTTAACATTACCAATTGCGAGCAATCTGGCAAACTCAGCATGTACAATATTGTCTCGCCGAATGCTATAATTGCAAGGCTAAGTCTTGCGACCTGCACGAAGGAAAATCGAAGCCATCAACGCATGCTTGCACAGGGCTTTGTCTCTGACTCCAACTTCTGTAAGGGCGACATATTTGAGTTTCAAACATTGAGTTGGTGGATCCATTCAACACCCTGGACGCAGCCCTTTCAATTATTCTTCATTTTATCTTTGGTTTCTCTGTCACAGCCCTTTCTCTTATTTTCAACCATCCTGGTAGGAATTTTAAGCGCTATCACACGCGACGTTCGAGCCCCTTTTTTTTGTTTTTTTTTTTTTTTTGTGTGTGTTATATAACCACGAATCAATTCAAGCCTAAAACGGTAAGATAACCTAATTTGAACACACGCCACTCAACCACGTCAACTTATTGATTATGTTATGATTGGCATTAACATACATCACCACGTTTACGATGCAACATCCGTTAGCCTTCTTCCTTCCGGACTCATTTGAGGGTCTTGCACATGACGCCGCAGAGAATGTTGGCTGTGCCGCCTTACTGATATCACTCACTGATATCATTTTTTCCAAATGGTTCACTCTCCCGACCAAGTTGGAGATGGCATTCCGCTGCTCTTTTCCTGCCTTTAACAGCTTCTCCAGCATCTTCTTTAGATCTGCATTCTCTTCAACTAGTTGTCTATTTCGTTCCGTCCTGAAGTCTTGTTCATCGTTCGATAGTTGGCTGGCAGGCAGTAGATGATGCAGGCAATGTCTCTGTCCTCTTTTCATCATTTTGTACGAATGTTGAAACCATTTAGTGTGGCCCAACAACAGCATCTTGAGATGCTTCTGACCCATCAAGCTGATCTGCCATTATATTGCTGTTGCTCATCATCTCTTGATAATGGTCTTCATTCTCTTCTCGAATCATTCCTCCATTTTCACCATCTGATTCTGACTTGTCCACGCTATCTTCACCTTTCCCAGTTTGTGCATCTTCTTCTTTGAAGTCATTCATTTTGTCAACAGATCCAGAATCGGGGTGGTAGTCTACAGAACCAGTTTGCTGGTGATCTTTTTCTTCATGCAGCCCACTGTGCTTTTGTAAGACAACTTATTGCATTTCCCATGCTCCAGCCACTTTGACATGCTCCACATCGGCATTAACTTCCGAAATTTGTGGCTCCTGCAAGGTTGCACCTAGACTTGCATGTCCAGCATCATGATCATCTTTTTGAGATTTCACCTCCTTTTCTGATTCCGTACCAGAGAGGCCTTCATTAAGTACTTCAAATAGGTGCTGCTCTGCTGCACATCCAGTTGGCGCTTCCTTTTGCAATGAAGAAGTGTCAATCCCCGCATTGTGTTCCACATCTCCTCCTCTGTCAACATTCTCCTGCATTTCACACTTCTCATGCTTCTCTGTTTCCTCCTGATGCGGAAAACCCCAAAAAGACGTGGCTTAGGGACCCAACACATACAAGGAATCAAAGAACAACCAGGAAAGCTAAATCAGTGTTTAATATCACAAACCCTAAACCCACCCTTCAAGGAACACGAACCTAGAACATTCAAGAAAGATATGGACGCCACATTCCAGAAAAGAAAGGAATTGGGAGTGATAAGTCGCTGGGAACGCCACAAGAAGAAATATCTCTTGATAAGTTCCTTAGTCCTTAAAAGAACTGAGAGGAAAAACCCTTACTTTCTATTTCACTCAAAATTGTCTAATCCTCCAGAGCTTACAAGGGTTGTCTATTTATAGGCTAAAATAGCAATCCTAAAGAGGTACAAATTCCTATTTAGGAGAAATCCTTATTTTGGAGGAATTCCTAATTCTGGACAAATTCCAACATAAATAATAAACTCTTATTTAAGAAGAAATGCTATTACTTATTCTGACCTATTAAGTATTCTAATTATATTAATTGGGCCTGGACTCCTTATCAAACTTAAATTTGCATCATTTGAAGCTGGGTTGGCCTGAATGTTCTGAATCAGCCCATTTAGTGCTTCTTTAATCTTTTTGGCTCTAGCTCGTGTTATTGGGCCTTCTGGAATGTGCAATGGACCTCTTGCAACCATTGAAGCCTTCCACCCATCATCTCTATGGTTCTCATCACCTCCTTATCGAATACTCCTAGAGGTAGCTCTCTTATGTGAGATTTGACTTCCTTTTCTGAGTCTTCAGTGGAGAGGCCTTTGTTAATAATCACTTCGACTAGGTAGTGATCCGTTGCACATCCAGTTGGCACTTCCACATCTCCACCTAGGGTGTCATTCTCCTGCATTTCCGACTTCTGCTTCTCATATTCCTTGTTGAGTACTCCTAGAGATTGCTCTGTTACTGGATTCATTTGCTGGCATTTTGCAGCAACAGTCAAATCATCAGCTCCAGTCAATGAATCCCAACAGCTGGAGATATTTGACTGCACCTCACTGCCATGTGCATCCACCATAATTTCTCTACCAACTTGATTGATTTCATCAGAAGCTATAGTCTCCTCATCAACTGCTCCACATGGAAGTTTGTTCAGCCCATTCTCTTCAACTCCTGCGCCTTTGCCTTCTCTAGTTGGGCCAGAACATGTGTCTTACTGCAGGGTCCTCCTGCTCTCCTCAGATTCATTCTTCTCCGGTGGCAATTTTGAAGATTCTTCAATGACAAAAGGAAAAATTTTCCCCAGTTGATTCCTCTTGTCTGTCATCTGTCTATAGTGAAGCTCTCCATTGCCAGCTTGGCTCCTAATTGGCATTCCATCAAATTCTAAATCACTTCTCATCAGATATAATTCTTCATTCGCACACTTCTTGTGCTCCCCTTCAGCAAAAATGCCACTTTTTGAAGTTTCTTCGCCCTGAGAATTTTGCTCGGTACCCATGACTTGAGAAACCCCACAACTAAATTGTACTCCAGCCTCAGTTCATTTTTCTTCCATGCCCTCGACATTTTGAGGATGACCAGTAGAATATATCAAAGGTTGAGATTCAGCCATTTCCTCTGATTTTTCAGTCAATAGATCAAGTTTCTCTTGCAAGGTTACCAAGAATTTCCTACCATCCCTAAGACTTGGGTCAAAGTCCTATACAAACAAAAATAACAAAGATTCTATTAAATACACATGTAGACAAATTCCAGTAGCTTCAAATGGACCTCTTATGTGGTCGAAGAATCACACAAAAGCTTGTCATTTCACAAACAAGTTATATTCTATCTTTGCATTGATAAGAATTTTATCTACAGCTCATATTAGTTGCCCATCTCATGGTAGACTATTGAGAGATGATACAGTCATGCGAATGACAGCATTGAGTATGCATGTTAGAACATGGCTGCGGATCAAATAAGTTAAACTAATGCTCCCAAGAAATAATGTTTGCTTTTGTTCATCAAACTTAAAACAGTCTTACCTCTTCCATCAAGATGAGTCATAAAAATTTAAAACAAAAAAAAAAGGCCTAATCAAATCAACAATGTTATATGAACCAAAAGGTACATACCTGAATTGTATCTAATTTTAGCAGAAGACCCATAATCATTTCTCCAAATGTTTCTCTTCGCCTGTTGTCATTCTGGTGATCGTACGAGGACTCCAAGTCATGAATCTGATTCTTCAGCTCAACCACCTGCTCCCGGACTTCAGCAATTTGCTTCAATTTCTTAAGAGGCTCCCATTTCCTTACTTCATATCCACGATAAACAGACTGGATAACAAGAGCTGCATCCTCTTCTGATAGTATCTGTCTCTCTGCTTTGAGTTTTACTTCACCTGATTCTGCTCTCTCACCTTTGCAGCTCATTTCATTTGCCTCCTCAGCAGTCAAATATCCTGTGTTTCATGGTATTTCGTTGCCTTCCAGTTTGGATTTGCTATTATCTTCTCCAGCCTTCTTTATGTTAGTATTCACCACATGCTCCTTCTGAAAATTGCCTGACAAAGACATAGGGGCCTGAGCTTTGCTTTCTGTTACTTTCATCTCCTTCCTTTCTGTTTCCAACTCTTTGCTGCTTCTTAAGGTATTATCCTTAACCTGTGAATCCTGAGGACCCTTAGCTTTTGGATGTAATGAGGCAGAAAACCTGAAACTGTCCTCTAATGGCACTTGTTGCTGCCCTTTAGACCCTGGAGGACTAGGAGACCTTGAATTTGAACTAGCATTCTTCTTCTTTCGCAACGGATCAACTCTTAGACAAAAGGCTGTAACTTTGATGTTTTCAGTGAGGAAGCTGACTGTCCTTTTGCAATGTTAACGGAAGCTTTATCTGTAATATTATCTTCTACCTTACTGGAACAGACAGCTCTCCCTTCCTTTCAGTGCCCTCAGATTTTTCCTTCTCTGCAGGTGATTCCATCTGCTTCACAGGAACAGTTTTCTGATTGACATTTCTCTCCTTCCCCTCTAGAGCAACCTGACTGCCAGAGTATTCTTGAATAGCATGGGATGTCTCTGTGTCATCAGTATCATCTGGGGCCCTTACTGGGAAGAATTTAATGGCCGTTCTGCTGATTGAGAAGTATCAATAGTCTCTCCTTGCTCTCCCTTCTTAGTGTCGTCCTGCTTATCCTGATAAGGCATACAGATTATGGGAAATGATAATTGCCCCTCTCCATTCTCATTTTGAAGATTCTGAGTTTGGTTCTCACATCCACCTTGTGACACAGCTCCAAGGCTTTTCATGCCTTTTGGAAACCAGCCATTCCAACCTTTTGGTTCTCGTCCAGAAAGCTTTTGAGACTCAAAAGGGTTTATAGCTTGTGAAGCCGCATCTTTGCTTGCCATCTTTGATTCCAAGGGCTCACCATGACATTTTTTTGTTATAAAATCAGGCGAAACCCACCCAATTGGATATGGGTAGCTTTTAACTTGAGATGGAAGTAAAGAGTTGCCTCCTTCCTCTCACCGTCAAGCTCCTGCTCTTCGACCTTCATGTGTTCATCATTCATCTGATTGTGTGGGTGATTTGGAGACCCACAACTATGGTAGAAATAGTCTCGAGGGACCCTCTGGTCATATTCATATCTAGGATAACGGCCCATTGAATAATACGGAGGAGGGAAATAATGTGCAGGGAAGATCAAATGATGTGCACAGCAGCGGAACTGCAAAAGTGAAATATGCGAATAAGAAGGACTATAACAGTAGTGAACCGGGAAATTGCCATTACCATGGCCACAGCAGGAGTGACATGGAGCTGCGTATCCATTGTTGCTTGCACGTGACCGAGGTTTGTAGATGACAGTAGGTTTGGATGAATCAACATCCGTGTGAGGCAAAATGACACTGAAATTTGGATGATGGTATTGCATCATAGGCACTTGATTTTTATTGAAGCGGTGCGAGTCCAGATATCCGTAGGGAGGCATCATCATCATCATCATCATCTCGATAGAGTTTATCGCAGGCAACAACTTACAAATTCAAGTTCAGAGACCGGACAGCCCACGAAGGATTAAATTACAGCTGCCAACATTGTGAAGAACAAAATCAACAATACATCACCAAGGGAAAACCTTCTTATTTGGTGCTAAAAAATAATCCTCTAGTACAGATGAGAATATCAGGAAGCATTTAACAATTTCAGCCTTTGAATCTTCAGAAAAGACAGACTTCTACACTAATTTAAGCAACCAAACGAAGGCCATTTCACACACAAACAATATAACGAACGAAGATAAAAATAAAAAAGACAGAGAGAGAGAGAGAGAGAGAGAGAGAGAGAGAGAGAGATGACTTACGACACTACAGGCGCGAGAAATGTATAAGAAAGAGAATGCAAAATGCAGCAACACTCAAAACGGTACCTTAATCCCAATGACTCAGTTATCGGCGCAGGTTCGCTCCACCCAACCCAAAAACCGTGATTCAAATTCGAAGTGCGCTATCGAACGGTAAGCTTTCGATACTTGCTTAGGGTAGAAAAGGGTTGGGGTGACGTGAGGGAGATTTTATCGGTAATGGTAGGAAGATGATTTCGAAACCGGGAAGCCATCTTCGTCTTTCTTCTTTCTTCGAGGTGTTTTGCGCGTCTCCTAGCATCGCAGGTTTCTCGATTTTCCATTTCCTTTTTTTTTTTTTTTTGTTCAACGGTCATGTTCTGGATTTTTCTTCTTCCCACCCCCCGGGGACCATTGTGTGATTCCCCGAGCGTGGCGTGTCCGTTTGACAGGAAAGAATCTGGTACAGACAAGTATAGATGATTATCTGCAACCGGACAGCTGTCAATATTATTCAACGACCGCATTGATGATTTGACCGAAACCTTCCCGGTGGTAAGGGAGAGCTCGCCTATAGACAAGCTTTGGTTCGAAATGTTCCAGTGTCTACAAGGACCTTTATTAATAACACGGGACAATTCTTCTGGATGATTCCATTCGAAGAACAATGCTTAATCTTGAAAAACAAAAAATGCAGATACTTCAACTCCAGAACAGATGGCGGCTCTTTATTACAGGAAAATCAATCGAAACATTTGAGTAAACACGGAGGAGTTAACGTGACACTCACGTGAGACAAATTGAGCAACAAATTAATTAAAAAAAAAAAAGTTGTGATACCAAATTTGACACCAAAAAAAAATTTTTTTTTCAAATAAAAATTAAAAAAATAACGAAACCTAGAGAGATAAATTAAAATTTTTGCCTAACAACATGCACAATTAACTTAAACGAGAGCTCTTTTATCTTTAATAATTTTTGGTGGTCAAGTCCTCGACGGGTAACAAACGCCGGCTCCTCTCGAGTCAGTCAAGCGTACGCCGCGTGGATGTGATGTTTGGGTGCCGGAAACCACAAGTTACTTGTAATCAAATGGTCCAAGTTCCGCATTCGACAAGCTTCGGTCAACCCCTGCCTGCTTTGTGAGAACCAGTCTCGCAGAAAAAGTTCTCCGAGCAAGATGGATGCTCGATTTCCAGTCTCAATAGCCCTGCTGCTCTGCCTTCTTCTCTCCGCCTTCAAAGACTGCCTCGCAGGCTTGGTCTCAGTTTATTGGGGCCAAGGCAGAAACGAAGGCACCTTGGCGGATGCTTGCGCATCGGGCAATTACGCAATTGTGAACGTAGCTTTTCTCAACAAATTTGGCGGCGGCCAGACTCCGACAATTGACCTAGCCGGCCACTGTGATCCTTCCTCCGGTGGCTGTGCAGGCTTGAGCAATGACATAACGGCCTGCCAAAATTTGGGAATTAAGGTTCTGCTTTCCATCGGAGGTGGTGCTGGAAACTATTTCCTTTCCTCCGCTGATGATGTCAGGTAACATCTTAACATAAAGTATAAACAGGCATGGATACGTACTATTATTCGTTGGTAGCATTGTCATGGAAATACTGAGTTTTCCGAGTTTTGAACGCAGCAACGGACTCACGACAAAGTACAATTATCATCGTCGTTGTATTGCAACGTTGCTCTCGCATCAAATAAAAAACAAAAAAAATGACAAAACCTTTTAATTTCAAACCTTTTGTGTGGTTCTAATCTGCCTTCCTCTGGGCAGGCAAGTTGCAGACTACTTATGGAGCAACTACCTAGGGGTTCAATCAAGGTCCCGCCCGTTAGGAGATGCTGTGCTAGACGGTGTTGATTTTTTCATCGCAGGCGACGAAACTGAGCCCTGGGACGAGCTCGCCAAGGCCTTAACGAATTTTAGGAATCAGTCAAATCAGAGGAAGTTTTACTTAAGTGCAGCTCCACAATGTCCCTACCCAGATGTCTGGCTAGGCAAAGCGTTGGGCACTCGCCTCTTCGATTATGTATGGGTCCAATTTTATAACAACCCTCCTTGTGATTATTCGCAAAACGGGGAGAACATCAAGGATTCATGGAATTTATGGGCGACAATTGGGAGTGGAAAAATTTTTTTGGGATTCCCCGCAGTTCCTGAAGCGAGTGTGAGTGGCTATGTTCCGCCTGATGTGCTTGTGACCGAGATTTTACCTTCTGTCAAGAACTCTACCAAGTATGGAGGGATTATGCTCTGGTCTAGGCAATACGATAGAGGATACAGTAATCTCATTAATCCCTATGTTTGAACTTCACGGCATTCACCAATTTCCTCTCTCTCTCGCCAAAGTAAGTCTTGTTAAACTGTTGATCATTGAATTTCTCTATTAATTAAAATTTAACATTCCAAGTTCAACTCTTTGTAATTTACATAAGGAAGAAGTCGAGGGAACGGGGTTGGTGCATGGGTCGAGATGGTATGTGGACTAAAAAAGTTGTGAAAAAAATTAAATAATGTGTAAAGGAGTAAGATAAAACGTGTAAGTATCTTATAATATATAAATATTATATAACATTTATTTTTATATTTTATTATATATTTTTTATATTTTATATTCTTCAAAGAAATTAAATTTTTTGAGCGTGGAGTCCACGTGTGTTTCCTCTCCGTCTCTCTTATTCAGTCTGCCTTAATTTCACTCGGCACATAATTGAATTTCTATTTTTGTTTCAACGTCACAACTCCCAACTTTTATTACCGATACCTAAGGATAATCTACTAGCTTAGGATGAATGGCAAAGGAAATCCCTATTTGTACTACTAGTCATTTTTAGGATGAAACGTTGTGATGGTAATCTAGACACGTTTTGAGACATAGGATGCATGTGACTGTATCCTCTCTCTCTCTCTCCTTGTGTTCACTATTGACCTGCTTTCTTCGTTGTTGACTTTAATATCAACCATCTTTCTATTCACTCGGTTACACCTACCCATGACATGCGGCGAACGTTTTCTTTTTTCTCTTTTCATCTGGAAATTTGATTGGCATAGAAACGAAGGAATGGGTAGTTGGAAAAATATGGCAACACCATGCTCGTCGACTCACGATTAGAACTTCTTCTAATTGTGATAGGATCCTAACCTGAATAAAAAAGGAAAGTTTTGAATCTTATAAATGGGACATTGCACATTTCAATTGATTACTTTTTGAGAGAGAGAATTGACTTAATCTAACTCTAATGTTCTGTAAAACATCGTGAAATTCAATAAAGGAGAATGAGGGAATTCCATATTGAATAAAAAAAAAGGGTTTTAGACCTAATAAATTCTTAATAAGTTGTCCTTTATAGAAAAGATAATGATCTAGTAACATAATATTTTTTATTAAGAGTTGTTCTTTGAAGAGAGGATAATGATCCCATGACATAATGCTTTTTATTTCACAAATAAAAACCTCTTTGGAGAGTTGGGCTTAATTAAATCTTCTTAAATGTTGTGAATACCAATCAATTTTTGACTTTAATTACCTACTTTATAACTAGAGATGGTGAGGATTAAATTTTGTTGGACATTGTCATAGTCACCTTCCCATTTCATTAACTATATATATGGCAATCTTGGGCAGTGGTAAAGCAAACCAAAAACCAAGCCAAGAATAATGAAGCACCAAGTTGCAATTTCATCAATCTTATGCTGTATTATTCTCTCTAACTTTTTTTTCTCTTTAGCCTAGTTGAAGTAGGGAGGGAGGTGTTTTTTTTCTTTATTATTATTGTTTATGAGTAAGGTCTAGGAATTGAATACAAAAAAAAAAAGGTACAAAGAAAAGTGGTTATGTGCCCCATTTTGCAATTTAAAAACCTAATGCTTCTTGCTTTATCTCTGCATAAGCTAAAACCTAAGCAATAATTATCAAAGACTTAGTTTTCCCATCGATAAATTATGTAGTATTAGCAAACTTACTAGACAAGAATACTAATTAGTTTTCTCTCAAGAGCTAGAATATTGTCAATGAAGATAATAAAGGCGACACATGAAGTACATAAGTACTATAAGAAACTTGGAGTGTACTATAAGAAACTTGGAGTATACTATTCAAAAATATCAATACAAATATTGC
The DNA here is from genome assembly GCA_021533255.1 of Ceriops tagal. NCBI lineage: Eukaryota > Viridiplantae > Streptophyta > Magnoliopsida > Malpighiales > Rhizophoraceae > Ceriops > Ceriops tagal. The sequence continues at coordinate 4,921,429 of CM038600.1, forward strand.
TTGATTAATGAATATAAGTGAGGTCCCTAAAGTAATCATCCACCTTCTTATTGGATGACTAGAATTTATTTGATCTAATGGTCTCTACTATTATTCTAAAGGATTCTATACAATTCTTTAAATTATGAGAAAGCACCTAAAATATCTATAAGTTTTTAAAGACTTCCACTTAATTCTAGATTTGTCAAGGGAATTTTAGAGAAATCTAAAATTAAACCTCTTTGTATGCTAAAAATTGTGTAGAGCATGACATTTTCCCCCACTCAATTTGGTGACACCTTCGTTGCATCCTTTTTATATGTCTTAATCTTATCTACGTGATTTCACAATGTATGCTCATGTTCCTAACTTGCCTCTGAAGTTCCCGACTTCTCCCTAGGATCTACTAGTTTGTGATACTGAGAGGGGGGTGAATCAGTATCACCACAATTCGCAATTCGCAGGTAAGTGAACAACTTCAACCTCTTCTTAAAAGAAAACTCTTTCTCAGATTCGACTAAGGTAGATCTATTGCTACCTACTAATCATAATAGTCCCCAAAGTCACCTTTCAGACACCTTGTCTAATAGACAATACGGATGTTCTTGTTTAGGTCTTCGTTAGGTTATGGGTTGGCTAATACTTTAGCTGCGTTCACAACTCAATTCAAAGCACAGATGTAAAGCAAATTAAGGACACACGAGATTTACGTGGTTCCGTCAACGTGACGTACATCTACGGTGGTAGGGACTCTCCCTCTACCGAGAATATCCACTATACTTGTGAATACAGGTTACAATGGATGTCTTTAATTCTCTGCTTTTTTCACTATTGCAATTACTAAGCAAGTACAATACGAAGAGTGTCACTTACTGTGTCTACCCTTCTTCTAGCTTGTCTTGCCTCTGTTGAATTGAAAGGCTGCTCCACTGCCACTTAGAAGTTCACCGCAACGCTCTCGAACCTTTCTTGAAGAAGTCTGGAAATACGTTGAGTTCAATGCTTCGCTGAATTCCTTCTCTACTTTGTATTACACAATTCCTGCTTTCACCGTCTTACGGTCTCACCCGTCTCCTATTTCACGGCTTTACTATTTTACGGTTCGCCTGTCCGTTTCTCTCTCTTGCTGTCCAGCCGGATTTCTCTCTCTTCTCGCCAGATTTCTCTCTCTTCACCGGATTTCTCTTTTCCGTTCACCCACTTAGCCGGATTTCCTCCCTTTTCTGCCGGTGGTCTACTTTTCTTCGTCCTGCCATCCAACCTTCTTCGCCCATTCCCAGTTTTCTCTCCAGTCAATCGGTTTCTCTATTTTTCTGACCGTCTGTTTCTTTCTCTTCCAACATCTAGCCACCAAATCTCTCTCTCCCGTTCCCGATCTGGTCTCGTCTCGTTCTAGTTCGGATCTGGTCTTCCTCACGACTCACCTTCCTCAACCGCCTTTCGGCCGTCTTACGTTCAACGTTCAGCCCCCCTTCGGTCGCCTCCTTCTCTCTCAACAGATTTGCCTTTTTGCTCGATTTTCCGACCGTCGATGGCTGCGTTTTCTTCTCTTTCCTGTCGACGGCTACTCAATTGTTTCGGCCGTCCACCTTTGTTCTTCGTTCAGCCCGGCCGTCGACCGTCTCTCTCCTTCTTTCTCTCTTTCGACGCTATTGTTCACGACGGTACTGTTCACAACGGCTACTGTTCACTCTCTTCGTCCTTGCCGGTGGTGTTCTTCTGTGTAGGTTTGGTGTTCTCTTTGGTTGGTCGGTTGCATAGGTTTTGCTGAATGCTCAATATTGCCGACACCTTATTCTTTGTCTGCCAAGACCATTATATATTCTACTCCATAAAACCCTAATAAGGCTTACGCGATGAATTTACTTTCTTACCCTTCCGTGTGGTTTTACCTTTTTGCCCTTCTATGTGGCTTTACTTTCTTGCATATGTAAACCTAGTTGACAATAATTACAACCCATACAAGGTTATGGGAACAATGATCTCCCCCTTTGTAATTGTTGGCAACATTTATAACAAAAGTCACTATGCAACAGTTTCAACTCCCCCTAAATATGCACTCCCCCCGCACTGTTGCTTCTCTCCCCCTTTGCCAACCAATTACAAATTTGAAAAACTCGTAAAGTAAAGATGGAGGATTCACCTGATATTCAGGTTTGAGGAGGCATTTGCATAGACAGACTCATTCTGTACTTTTCAAACAGCTATGTGGACAGAGATTTAGTTAGATCTTGTGTAGCCTCTTCAACAGATTTATATTCAACTTCTGAGAGTAAAGCAATAGCTCTCATAATTCTTCTTGTTGTTGTAAGTCTTACTGATGGGTCACTTGTGATCTGATTTTCTTGATGAGCACTGGTCCACGTTTTCTTTGGCTTTCTTTCTTGCACAGTCTTAGTTGCAAGAGGATCTCTTTCTTCATCAATCACATATAAATTTTCAGTTGTTTTCTTCCCAGCTGCAACAGTATTGCCTTCTTTACTCTTTACCTGGCAACCTGTTTTTATGAATATTACCTTATGGTCTTCATTGCATAGTTTGCTGATAGATGCTAGATTATATCTGAGTCCTTCAACGTGTAGAACATCTTTTAGTTTTCCTCTTCCAATGTTTATTGACCCCTGACCATTGATGTTGAGTGAATCATTATTACCAAACTTGACTCTGCCTTCTTTTGACTTGTTTAGCTTTGACAATTTACTCTTGTCTCCCGTCATGTATGAAGTGCATCCACTGTCAAGGATCCACTACTTATCCTTGTAGTCAGCTTTGAGTGCAATTTCAGCTATATTAGCCACCTCCATTTTTGCTTTATATTCCTTCTTTTGAACTGGCTGAAAGATAGCTTTCTCCTTTTTCTCAGCTTTGATTGCACCGTTTGTTTTCACTATGCCATTAAGCGTCTTCTCTTGCTCAGGGAGAAGTGTCATGCATCTCTTGGCATTATGGCCATCCTACCTGCACCTTTCACACTACTCCAAGTCTGCCAATATAGCAAACTTGTTCTTTGAAATCACTGGTTTGGGCCTCTACCAACAATCCTTGTCAGTGTGTCCTTGACTTTTACAGTATGTGCAAGAACTCACGACAGTTGTTCTCTTCTGGATTCTATATTGTCTCCCCCTGTATGCAATATCGTATCTTCTCAAGTTGGAGACATATATTGACCTTCTCCACCAGCAGTTAATTGCCTTATGACCCCAAACTCCATAATAAAGGCAATGACCTTGAAACTGCCTCTTCTTAGGTCTGATCACAGTTTGTCTTCTTCTGTTCATCACTTGCTGTGTAGGCAAAGTAGCTGGCTTCTTTGCTTGTGTGACTTTCATTTCAGTCACCTTCTTCTCCTTCTTCTGTTCAGCCGTAGCCCTCTGCTGGCTGACTTTCTTTTCTTTCTGAGACATAGCAGCTATGGGCTGCTGCTCTTTAACCATATCCATCATTTTTGGCCTTGGCTTTGGTTTGATAACTGTCTTCTCTTCTTCAGTTATCTTCACCTGAACCACAGCCTTCTCTTTCAACTTTTGTGGTAAAGTCTCATTCTTCTTTTCTCTTGCAGAGCTTGTTTCTCCTACCACTTCAAACTTCTACAAGTTCTTGTCACTCTTTTTGAGTTGTTGCTGAAGTCTCAACAACTCTATCTCCATTTCTTCTATTGTTGAAGTCCTTAAGCCAAGCTCTATAGTAAGGTCTTCACATATTTTGATCTGTTCTTCAAATCTTCTCTTCAAGTCAATATGTTCAGTCCTTATTTCATCCTTTTGACTTTCAGCTTCCTTAAACTTTGCTTCAACTTGTTTTATGTGAGCCTCCAACCATAAAAAGGTTGGAGGCTCAC
>CM038600.1:4925345-4998489 GCA_021533255.1 Ceriops tagal
CAACTCTATCTCCATTTCTTCTATTGTTGAAGTCCTTAAGCCAAGCTCTATAGTAAGGTCTTCACATATTTTGATCTGTTCTTCAAATCTTCTCTTCAAGTCAATATGTTCAGTCCTTATTTCATCCTTTTGACTTTCAGCTTCCTTAAACTTTGCTTCAACTTGTTTTATGTGAGCCTCCAACCTTTTTATGGTTTTGCCCCTTCTGATTATCTCTTTTAAAGCTGCTTCCAGCTCAGCTTCAAGATCTGGCTCTTCTTCATCAACCTCCTCTTCCTCTTTAAAGGTTGAGCTACCACCTTGTGCTGATGCCATAAAGACGTGCTCATCTGATGAGTCTTCATCTTCCTCCTCATCAGCTTCTTTTATTTGACTCACATAGCTCTTGAATGAGGCTCTCTTTTTCTTCTATGGGTTGGCAGTCTTCTTGCTGGACTTCTTTGATTTGAATGATGATCTTCTCCATCTTGAATTCTGCTTATCATCACCATCCTCATCTTTATCATCAAGTTTCACTTTGCACTGAAAAGCAAAGTGTCCAGTCTGCCCACAATGATAACATCTCAAGGACAACTGTCCTTTTCCCTTCTTAGACCCCTTTTTGAATTTCCTTGTGAAGTATGCCAATACTTCACCTTCACTTTCTTCCTCATCATCATCATCATCATCCTCCTTACTGGATGATTCTTTCTCTTCTTTTATCTTTAAGTGCTTCATAGTTTTGAAAGCTGCCTCTTTTGATACCTTTGTTGTTGCAGAGCTTACAGCTAACTTTATCCTCATCTCGTATGCAATGAGATTGCACTGGAGATCATGCAGAGACATAAAATTGAGATCTCTACTCTCCTCTATGGCTGCTACCTTTGAGGCAAACCTCTCAGGCAAAATTCTCAGAATCTTCTTCACAATCGATGAGTCCTTCTTGTTTTTCCCATGACTTCTAAGGTCGTTTACAGCATCAATAACCCTGGTGAAGAACTCTTGAACTGTCTCATTCTTCTGCATTCTGAGAGATTCATATCTCTCCTTGAACACTTGAAGCTTAGCCTCCTTCATTCTGCCATCACCTTCATAGACTTTCTGCAATCTGTCCCATATCTCCTTGGCTAATTTGCAGTCTATAACTTTAGCATATTCAGCATCTGTTAATGTTGAAATGATGACGTTTGAGGCCTTCCTATTTATCTCAAACTGCCTTAATTCCTCTGGGGTTGGGTCTTTACCTTCTTCCAGAGTCACAAAACCCTGCTGTACGTATTTCACCACGTTCATGCCCATGGTTGCAAATACCACTTGCATTTTTGCTCTCCACATATGGTAGTTGGTTCAGTTGAAGATTGGAACCTTCTTGCTGTAAGTAGTGCTGGTGTTGGTACCAGCTTCCATTTCTCAGTATACTAAACAAGTCAAACTTCTAGATCCCTTCAAACTAGTACACCAAGCTGTTAAGCTTCAAACTGGTGAACCTGTGCTTTGATACTAATTGAAGTTCTCGACTTCTCCCTAAGATCTATTAGTTTGTGATACTAAGAGGGGGGGTGAATCAGTATTACCACAATTCACAATTCGCAGGAAAGTGAACAACTTCAACCTCTTCTTAAAAGCAAACTCTTTCTCAGACTCGACTAAGGTAGATCTATTGCTACCTACTAATCACAATAGTCACCAAAGTCACCTTTCAGACACCTTGCCTAATAGACAATACGGATGTTCTTATTTAGGTCTTCGTTAGGTTATGGGTTGGCTGATACTTTAGCTGCATTCACAACTCAATTCAAAGCACAGAATGTAAAGCAAATTAAGGACACACGAGATTTACGTGGTGCCGTCAACGTGACGTACATCCACAGTGGTAGGGACTCTCCCTTTACCGAGACTATCCACTATACTTGTAAATACAGGTTACAATGGATGTCTTTAATTCTCTGCTCCTTTCACTATTGCAATTACTAAGCAAGTACAATACGAAGAGTGTCACTTACTGTGTCTACCCTTCTTCTAGCTTGTCTTGCCTCTGTTGAATTGAAAGGCTGCTCCACTGCCGCTTAGAAGTTCACCGCAATGCTCTCTAACCTTTCTTGAAGAAGTCTGGAAATACGTTGAGTTCAATGCTTCGCTGAATTTCTTCTCTACGTTGTATTACACAATTCCTGCTTTCACCGTCTTACGGTCTCACCCGTCTCATGTTTCACGGCTTTACTGTTTTACGGCTCGCCTGTCCGTTTCTCTCTTTTGCTGTTTAACCGGATTTCTCTCTCTTCACCGGATTTCTCTTTTCCGTTCACCCACTTGGCCGGATTTCCTCCCTTTTCTGCCAATGGTCTACTTTTCTTCGTCCTGCCATCCAACCTTCTTCGCCTGTTCCCAGTTTTCTCTCCCGTCGACCGGTTTCTCTATTTTTCCGACCGTCTGTTTCTTTCTCTTCCAACATCTAGCCACCAGATCTCTCTCACCCGTTCCCAATCTGGTCTCGTCTCGTTCTAGTTCGGATCTGGTCTCCCTCACAACTCACCTTCCTCAGCCGTCTTTCGGCCGTCTTACATTCAACGTTCAGCCCCCCTTCGGCCGCCTCCTTCTCTCTCAACGGATTTGCCTTTTTGCTCGATTTTTTGACCGTCGATGGTTGCGTTTTCTTCTCCTTCCCGTCGACGGCTGCTCAATTGTTTCGACCGTCCACCTTTGTTCTTCGTTCAGCCCGACCGTCGACCATCTCTCTCCTTCTTTCTCTCTCTCGACGCTACTGTTCACAATGGCTACTGTTCACTCTCTTCGTCCTTGCCGGTGGTGTTCTTCTGTGTAGGTTTGGTGTTCTCTTTGGTTAGTCAGTTGCCTAGGTTTTGCTGAATGCTTAATATTGTCGACACCTTGTTCTTTATCTTCCAAGACCATTATATATTCTACTCCATGAAACCCTAATAGGGCTTACGCGGTGAATTTACTTTCTTACCCTTCCGTGTGGTTTTACCTTTTTTCCCTTCCATGTGACTTTACTTTTTTGCACATGTAAACCTAGTTGACAACAATTACAACCCATACAGGGCTGTGGGAACAACAATCTCCTCCTTTGTAATTGTTGGCAACACTCATAACAAAAGCCACTATATAGCAGTTTCAACTCCCCCTAAATATGCACTCCTTCTTTCTTAACAGCTCTCCCTACACTGTTGCTTAACTTATGGCAAACTTGGACCCTAACAAGTAATGTCTCTAAGTTTGCAAGCAATCTCCCACTATGGTTATATCTTTTTTTTAAACTGTATAGTGGCACTTAACATTGCTTAACTTATGGCTCTTATAAGTAATGACATGCCCCTCTTGCATTAAAACACCACCAAGTGCAGAATTAGAAGTATCAATATGACTCTCATATGACTTAGTATGGTCAAAAAGTGTCAACACCAGTTCTTGAGCTACAAGTTGCTTAAGCATCTCAAATGCTCTTTGGCACCTAACATCCTAACTCTATGTTCCATTCTTTTTTAGCAAATTAATAAGTGGAGATACAATGGAAGAGTAGCCTTTGATAAATCTTTTATAATAGTTGATGAGGCCGAAAAAAGATCACAAATTGGTTACCTTCTTTGATGGCTCCCAATTATGGATGGCTTGCACTTTGGACTTGTCTAACCGTAGCTTGCCTTTACCAATAATATGCCCTAAGAACATTACTTCTTGTTGAGCAAAGGCACACTTCTCCTTCTTCACGTACAATTCATTTTCCCGTAGTACTTGAAAAACTTGTTGTAGATGCTTAACATGCTCCTTTGGCATCTTGCTATAAATGACAATAACATCTAAATACACTATGACATACTTACCCAAGAATGGTTGGAAGACTCAATTCGTAAGAGTGTAGAAGGTAACAAAGGCATTAATGAGTCTAAAGGGCATTATTAAACATTTAAAGGAATCATACCTTGTAACATAATTGGTCTTTGGCTCATCTCCCTCTATAATCCTCACTTAATGGTATCCCAATCTCAAATTTAGCTTGCTGAATCACCTTACTTCACCCAACTAATCGAATAAGTGCATTATCAATGGAATGAGATACTTATTCTTCACAGTTATTTTGTTAAATGCCCTATAATTGATACATAAATAGAGTGACCCATCGTGCTTCTTTTGGAAAGACATGGGTGTACCATATAAAGCCTTTGGTGATTGAATATAACTTATATCCAAAAACTCCTTAAGCTACCTCCTTAATTCCTTCAGCTTAGGAAGCACCATTTAGTAAGGCATTACAGCAAGTGGTCTTGCTTTAAGGACCAATTTTATTTTATGATCCATTTCATGTTTGAGTGAAAGCTTTTAGGTAATTTAAGAGGCATAACATCTTTAAACTTCTTAAGGATGTGAGAGACTTCCTTGGGCAAGTCATTCCATGACGAAGGCTCCTTTCTATCCTTCAATGCCACAAAGAAGGGCCTACCTTCTTTACACCTTTAAAAAGTTACATAGTTGAAGTTTACTTGGACTGAAGGCCTAATTCCTTTGCAAAAGGCATTATACACATATTGCCCTCTTTTAAGATACACATTATTTTAGTGGAAGGAATAAGCATGACCTTAACATGATCCATAAACTCTATATCAAGCATAATTGGATAATTATCCATCGATATAATAAAAATGGCTACAAGTCTATACCACTCACTTATACTTACTTTTATGTCATAAGCAACGCTGGAGATAGACCTTGGCTTTGAATTCATTACCTTAAGTTATCCTCGCTCTTGTTATACCCGATACCCAATTGCTTTACTTCCTTTTCTTAAAGGAAGTTATTGAAAGCTCTGATATCCATTAGTACTCTTATCACATGGCTACCTAACTTTACTTCTGTATATAATTGTCCTTTTTTATTAATCTTAAGCACTTTAACCTTAACTTTGATGACATTGAAGATTTTCAAGGATCTTATCTTTATATCTTCGTAAGGCTACTATTGCTCCTCTCTTTCTTTGACTACGGAAAAAAGTTTGGCTTTTTTTGAACAGTTTCCTACCTTGTGCAACCATAAAAAAAGGTAGCATTTGAGAGTTAGCTTATCACCACTTTGATCATCCTTGGTGCTTTTTCCTTCCTTGTTATTAAACTTATGGAAACAGTCTTTGCTCGAATGACTATCTCCCCCACTGTTTCCCTTACCAACATTATCCTTATGAGACTTAGGCTTTTTGAGTTTCTTAAGCTTTATTAGTGACTTGGCAATAGAAATAGCAGTGGCGAGATCTTGGGAACCATGTCTTTGAATCTCTATCTTCATCCAATTATGTAGGTCACCCTTAAATGCAAAGAATGCATCCTTATCAGGGTAAATGGGGATTTCTAATAACACTTCAAAAAACTCCTTCATATAATCTTATATGTTTCCCTTTTGTTGGATATCTTTTAGCTTTGCTCTTACCTTTTCCTCAACATTATCTAGATAAAATTGTTGCTTGAGTTTTTTTTTGAACTCATCTGATGTACTAATGGTGTAAGTACCCTTCTCAATATCAGTGTACTTTCTTCTTTATCATACCATTGCAGTATCTACAAAATATAAGGTAACACTATCAATTTTCTTGGCATCGTCCACTACACCAAGTGCCTTAAAGTATTGCTCTAAGTTCCATAAAAAATTATCAACCTCCTTCATGTTCCTCTACCCATTATATGTCTTAGGCCTTAAAACATCCACCTTTAAAGGAACAGTAACTATCATAGAAAAGGCAATACTTTCCTCTAAAGCAACTACCTTTCTGGCAAAGGATTAGCTCATCCTTCGTCTCTTCCAACTCATTAGAAACTCTTTCAAGCTCTTCATTTAACAAAACAACCTCATATTGGAGAGTTCCTTCAAAGTTCTTCACTTGGTCTAGACACTTTGGTAAGGCTTAGTTTAAGGCACCTTGTATCTTTTCACAAAGGTTTTCACTCTCCTTCTCGAGCTTGTTGATACGTTGGTCTATACTTTGAACTTTTCTTGTCCATTAACTACAGCAAATGCCACCTTCATGAGCCTTGCATTAATGTCTTCTAAGACATCCTTTAACCTTGATCTCCCTCTCTTTAGTTACTTCTCGCCCTCTTTAGCCATATGGATATTTTCACTGTGTGAATTGGACATCTCTACTAGGCAAAGTACTTTTACAAACTTGTGGAAATTAAGCTTTAATACCATTTGTCACAAACTTGATCCTTCTACCAATGAATTATGCGACATTAGCAAACTTACTAAACAAGAATGTTATTAGATGGTTAGGATTTATTTGATCCAATGATCCTTATTGTTGTTCTAAAGGATTCTATACAATTTTCTACATTATAAGAAAACATCTAAAATATCTATATGTTTTTAGAATCTTCTACCTAATTTTAAATTTATCAAGAAAATTTTAGAGAAATCTAAAATTAAACCTCTTTGTATGCTAAAAATTATGCAGAGTGTAACATAATGGACTTAAGTTACTTAGGCTCATTATGATAAGATATGCGAAAAAATAATTAATAAAATTTTATGATTTAATTTTATTTTTTATTATATTTAAGTTTTATATTTTTAAAATTTACTTTAAATTAATTATTTTTATACAAAAAAATCAAATCTTTAGTAATTTTTATGTAATCAATGTAAAATTTCTAATAGTTTTTATCATTTTTTTTGTCTTAAATGACTAATTTAAAATAAATTTTAAAAATATAAAATTAAAATTAAAATATAAAAAATTAAAACTATATATATATATATATATATATATATTGTGTTATTGTATTAGATCTTAATGTTGTGTTAATTGTGTTATTGTAGTATTAGAGTCTTTTCTATTCATTATTTCTGTATAAAATTGAATTTATATTTGTCTTATATAATATTTCTGAGTATTCTTGCCTGAAGTTACTTATAATAATATCTTAATTGTGTTTAAGGAAGCCTAATATCTATACTCAAACTCTTGGATTGTAAGAATCAATATATAACCAAAGTATAAATCTCATTCTATATAGATTCAATTCTTGTTCTTCTTCTCAATTTGATCCTAATAGGATTCATATAAAGGAAATAACTTTAAAAGATTTTAATAAAGGGATCGATGATTGCGAAATTTAAAAAATTCAAAAAGATTAAATTTATAAATTTTCAAAATTAAATCTTTTCAAAACTAATTTTACTATTAAAATTGAGAAAAGAGATATACAAATTTTAAAGTCTTTTGAAACTATTTATCTTCTTTCCTAAAAATCTTTATTACATCATAAAGAAAAATAATATAAATATATTTATATACCACTTGTGTAGGTAGGTATAAAACCTCTTACCAAAAAAGGATTAAATACCTCCATACTTGTTGTCCTTAGGGATACATAGTTTACAAAGCTCTCCAAATTCCAACAACACCCAGATGGAAAAGTTATCCTCACATTCAATTGAAGCTCCTTCTTTTCTTGATTTTTTGAAACAACTTCCACATTATCCACCATTGATTTAAAATCCCAGGTCCAAATGCCATCCATTATAAATTTACCTTTTAAAGAAAAAACCTTAGTGATACCACTAAGATTTTCAATTTCTAATCTAGTTAACTCCTCCTTACAAATAGCTGACCATCATACCAATATTCCTCTTCTAATTTATCCAAACCCATCACCTCCTACTTCTTTAACTTCTTCCATAATTACTGAAAACATTCTAAATAAACATTATGTTTTGAAAAGAGATTTATAAGTTAACAAAAAATATTTGCATAATAATTTATATGTAGCTTATAATGAAAAGAAAGAGGATGGCTTTTCAATTTTTTTTTTAAATTTGAAGTTAGATCCAAACCCAATTTTATAATTTTTTTTCCAAAATAAAGTGCATATTTTATTTTTTGACTATTTTAAAATGCATGCTTCACAAAATAATATTTCATATCCTTTTCAAAAATCCATAAATCCTGTTGTTTTGAGGAATAAAGCTAAGGAATGAATTACTATCGATGATGAAGTAATCAAGGCAGAACATCCTCCTCTAAGATAGTTAAAGCTTAAATATCAATAAGTTACCATCAACTTGGCTCCTTACAAAATTCCTCAAGAAAGTAATGATTCAAAAAAGGTTTTAAAAATGACTGTTCATCAAAACAATTTTACAATTGCTTATCTACATACTTTAAGGACACATTTATCTAAGATAGCAAAACAACTTCAAAAAATCAAGGTTAAAATCACTTCTCCATAAAAAAAAACATCTAAGATAGCTAACCTAACCATTAAAAATCCCATTTTTAAACCTTTTCAAATAAGTAAACCCATCCAAACTACTCTAGCCTAAAGTAGTGAATACATCCAAGCCTTAAGAGCATAAGCGTAACTCATGGAACCATTCAAGTCCAAAATTATAAATATTTTAGGTTAAGAATCACAAAATAGTGCTACAAAATAGCAAACCCCTAAACTAAATAAAATAGTCTAGCCTAAACCCATCTTTGGTCTAACTACACCTAACCTAGATATCAAAAACAAGCCTAACACCCTAGTTTAGTATAGATTTAATGTCTCTTTCATTTACAAATAGAACTTGGATGACATGTCTGAATATAACATTTTAGGCTTCATAATGCTTGCAAAACCCAAGACCAAATCTCTGACAAAATCATAGCCAAATAGTTCGTTATTAGGTTCACTTGCTAACTTAAAGGCTAGTGGGATTATTGTCTCACCAAAACCCAAAGACTAGAAATCATCTAAGCCATTAAAACCTCTAAAGACCAAGTTCCCATCCTTGACTCATTAGGAAATACAATTAAGGATGTTGTAACTTGTCTTATTCATAATATCTCTTTGCATTTTGTTAGTGATCCAATCCATTTAAAAGATAAAAATGCTGAGTTACTGTTAAATCTTTGTTGTAGAAAACTTAGTGATTTTCAAAATTACAAAACTATTTTCTTTAAACTAGAATTATGCTTAGAGAAAATTTTAACTAACTTTTTTGGAAAGAAAAATTTTTAGCAAGACTCTTAACTCTCTTGACGGAGAGAGTTCATAATACTATCAAAACAATTTTTGGAAATCTTATTCCATATGATCGGTTGACTTATGGTTAATTGATTAGTTTTATTCAAAAAGAAGGTTTTAAAATTTGTCAAGGTTTGAAATTTCAAAAACATCTCAAATAAGAATTCAAATAATCTCATTATGAAGTTGGAAATTTTTGTCCACAATTTGATTTTGACTTGACAAAATTGAAATTAGATTCCAAACCCAAGCATAAACATTTTCAAAAGCTCAAAAGGTTTTCAAGATCAGCCTAACCATTTGATCAAAAGCCTAAAAGATTTTAGAGGAAACCTCTTGTTTTGAAACCTTTTTCTTTTAATCCCAAATCATAGTTAAAAGATGTTTGTTGTTCCCACAGTCTTATATGGGTTGTAATTGTTATCAACTAGGTTTAAGTGTGCAAGAAAGTAAAGGCACATGGAAGGGCAAGGAGGTAAATCCACATGGAAGGGAAAAAACGTAAATCCGCCGCATAAGCCCTGGAGAGGCAAGAACGTAAATCCGCCGTGTAAGTCTTATTAAGGTTTCATAGAAGAGAGTATATAAAGACCTTGGAAGAAAAAATTAGGGGAAAGTCAACACAATTGAATACACGGCAAAACACAAAAGTGTATGGATGGCCAAATAGAGAAAACAAAAAAACACAACATACGGCCAAAGCACACTGACGGCAAGCGAATGGCAAAATAGGGGACGGCAAAATAGAAAAGAAGCAGTCGTAGTGAATAGTGTATGCGTCGAGTAAACAGCAGCCGTCGAGTGAACAGTAGCCGACGGACGAATGGACGAAGAAAAAAGGGAAAAGAGGAGCAGTCGTTGGACGAAGAGAGAGAAAACACTTGAAAGAGAGAGAAAAGCCGTCGTCGAAAGAAGGTCGGTCGACAATTGAACATTCGACAATCCTAGAGTGACCAGCCAACACCAAACCCGCCACGGCATAAACATAAAGAGGTGGTCGGCAGTAATATAGAGAAAATCTGAGACGACCAGAGGAAAACAGGGAAACGGCTGAAGAAGGGTCGACGGGAAGAGAGAGAAAACAAAGAGCCACCACCAGAATGAAGAGCCATTAGAAGAGAAAGAAAAATCTGAAACGGCACACCACTGACACGCCCAAACACGCCCAAAGAAGAGTGAACGGCTGGACAGTAGAAAGAGGAGTTGTAAACGCAGCTAAAGTATCAACCAACCTATAACCTAACGAAAACCTAAACAAGAACATCCGAATTGTCTATTAGGCAAGGTGTCTGAAAGGTGACTTTGGGAACTATTGTGATTAGTAGGTAGCAATAGATCTACCTTAGTTGAATCTGAGAAAGAGTTCACTTTTAAGAAGAGGTTAAAGTTGTTCACATCTTTTAAGAAGAGGTTAAAGTTGTTCACATACCTACGAATTGCGAATTGTGGTGATACTGATTCACCCCCCCTTCTCAGTATCACAAACTAGTAGATCCTAGGGAAAAGTCGAAAACTTCAATGTTACTTGTTACCAATGAGGTAAAAAGGGACATATTTCAAAATACTACAAAATTAATAAAAGACTTTGAGAGTTATAATAAAAAAAAATTCAAAAATCACTCATTTTCTCTAATATTTTGATTATGATTCTAAGATTACTTTTTCATTTTCTTTTTATAGTAATTCTTTTATAACTTGATGAAATCAAAGATACTTTTTCTAATTTTCAATCAAATCCAAAACAACTTTACGTCCTCACTAAGGATTAGGAAGCATTCTTAGATACCATTAAATACCTTTAGGATCCAAACCTCTAAAAAGAATACATAGATAGGCTTTTTAAAATCTTTGAAACACCAAACCAACCTCTAAAAATATTCCTTCAACCTCTAAGTTTCTGTATGACCTTACTTTAATCCTCTCAAAATAGAATGTCAAAAGAGCTAGCCCAACTATTTAAGATCTCCAAAAAGAAATGAAAATCCTTAAAGTAAACATTAAGGAGCTTACAGAACAACAAAAAACCAACCATGAAACTTTAAAATTCCTTTATGCAAATCAACTTGAAAATGAAACTAACCTTGATGAAAAACTAAGCCATAAGAAACACTTAGGCCACAAGAACTCCAAAGCCTTGAAAAACTTCCCAAAGATTTTCTTTTTATTTTAAAACAAATCACTTCTTGAAAATATTTGATAAAAGTAACAAGGAATCTCAATCTTATGAAAGCCCATACGATTTATGAAAATAAAATCCACACCTTGGTTTACAAAAATCCTCTCTTTTCAATCATTATTTTGTTTACAAAAAGATCTCTCTTTTCAAAGAATTGAAAATTAACTCTAAAATCCTCCTATTCAACAAAAATATTTTGCTATTCAAAGTCAAATTCAACAACAATGCTATTCTAACCTTCTAAATGCCTTTTAGCATAGAAAATAACATAGAGTTAACCTACCTTAGGAATTAAATTTTGACAAGAGATAGATTCCCATTAATGTTCATCCAATTTAAATGTCTACAAAACTAGAACAACATTGTAGAAATAAAATTAAAAGTTTGGAAGAAAAAGGTCTTATTTCAAAATCCTGCTCACCTTGGTTTTATGCAACTTTTTATGTCAATGAAAATTTTGAAATAGAAAAATGCACGTCCAAGTTAGTAATTAACTATAAACCCTTAAACAAAACTCTCAAGTGGATTATATATCCAATACCTAATAAAAAGTTCTTTTATAAAAATTGCATTCATCATTCATTTTTTCAAAATTTGATATAAAATATGGATTTTAACAAATTCAAATTCATCCAAAAGATCATTATAAGACTAAATTTATTGTTCCATTTAGTCAATATAAATGGAATGTTATGCCATTTAGTTTGAAAAATACTCTATTTGAATTTCAAAGAATTATAAATGATATTTTTCAACCATATTTTGAATTTTGCATAATTTATATTGATAATGTTTTTATCTTTTCAAAATCCATTGATCAACATTTCAAATATTTGCAAAAATTCATTTCCATTATAAAACGGAATAGACTTGTTTCATAATCGATGATCCCTTTATTCCAAACCAAAATTCAATTTCTCAGCTATTATATCTTTCAAGGAACTATTATTTTTATAAAAAGATCTTTAGTGTTTGCTAAGATATTTCTTGATAAAATCTTAGATAAACCCAACTCCAAAAGTTCTTAGGAAGCTTGAATCATGTTTTAGATTTTATTCCAAACATTAACAAAATATCCAAACTTCTATTTGATAGGCTTAAGAAAAATTCAATCCCTTAGACACCTCAACACACAATCCTAATTCAAAAAATCAAATCTCTGGTCAAAACCCTTCTTTGTCTTTATATTGAAAACCTCTCCCTTCCAAAAATTGTAGAAATTGATGCTTCTGACATAAGATATAGAGGTATTATAAAACAAGTATTAGATGGAAAGGAACAGATAGTTCAATTTACTTCTACTTATTAGAATGATACTAAGAAAAATTATTCTACTATTAAAAAAGAAATTCTTTATATTGTTTTGTATATTTCAAAATTTTAAAATGATTTATTAAATCAAAAATTTCTTTTGCATATTGATTGCAAATATGTCAAGGAAGTTTTATAAAAAGATGTTTAAAGTATTGCTTCAAAACAAATTTTTACTCATTGGCAAGCTATCTTATTAATCTTTGATTTTGATATTAAATACATAAAAGGGAAAAAAAATTCTATTCCAAAATTTATAAGTAGAGATTTCCTCCAAAATAAACCATAAAATGCTCAAGAAATCCAAGAATAAAGGTAAATCTTTAATGGCCCATCAAGAAAGTCCAAAGCCCTAGACACCTATCTAAATCTCTTCAGTAAAACCTATCAAAACCTAGGCTAAATCAATACAAAAGAACATAAAGCAAAATTTGCCTCTAAATAACTATAGATACAAAAATGGATAGAGGAACTTTCAACCATTGAAGATCCTCTACCTCTACTAGAAAAAACAAAAGGAATTATACAAGGAAAAATTCTTCCAAATATTTACACGAGGACCTCATCCTAAACTATTTCCCAAAACCCAACCAATCCTCCATAAGTTGTCTACATACAAACCTTTATTCCAAAGCCTTGCTTAAATTATTTTTAAAAACCAAATATTCAAAACTTTCTTCTTATAAAATTGGGATTTTTTAATCCAAACCCTATGACAACCATTTCAAAAATTTTCCCTCCAAACTGGTACTTTAAACCAACCGATCTCATAAAGCCCTAACCTTATTATATGATAATCTTTAAGATCACTGAATCCACCAAATTGAAACACTTTTACATTGATAACATCGCAAGGATCTTGCATATTTAACTTGTCATATCTAGAAAATTCTAAGTCCTCTTAACTGGGAACAAGATCTCGGAATGCCCCCCCACAGAATAACACAATTAATATAACATTAAGATCCAATTAACACAACAATCACAACAAACAAACAGTAAGCAAACACCGAGATAAATACAAAATTTAGAAAATATTTTTAATATATAAAGTAAGTATAGTATAAGGTATTATTATACTCAATGTTGCTTAAGCACTATGACTTTTAGAGTAGTTACTGGTTTCCAATTAATATATTATACTAGAGTTTTGAAATAAAAATTTTGAAATACAAAGTACAATTAGAAAACACATAGAAAGTTTTGAAAATTCAAGGATAAGAATTGCACATCGGGATCTATAGGAAAGAATGAAATATTTTACAGAGAGAGGAAAGATGCCTAAAATTTCTAAGTAGTTGGTGGATCATTTAACTACTGCCTAAGAATCTTTAGAGTTAGGTTTTATCTAAGATTTTATCAGAAAATTTCTCAACAAATACTAAAGATCTTTTTATAAGAGTAATAATTCCTTGAAAAATATAATGATTGAAAAATTAAATTTTGGTTTGGAATAAAGAGATATTTGACTATGAAATAACAAGACCATTTTGTTTTATAATGAAAATGAATTTTTTGCAAGTGTTTGAAATGTTAATCAATGGATTTTGAAAAGATAAGAACATTATTAATATAAATTATACGAAATTCAAAATATGGTTGGAAAATAACATTCATAATTCTTTGAAATTCAGATGAAGCATTTTTCAAACCAAATAGTATAATATTCCATTCATATTGACCAAATAGAATAGTAAATGCAATTGTGTAACGATTTTTTGGATGAATTTGAATTTTTCAAAATCTAGATTTCCTCAAATTTTGAAAAAAATGAATCATGAATGCAATTTTTGTAAAAGATCTTTTTTATTAGATATTAGATATTTAATCCACTTAAGAGTTTTTTTCAAGGGTTTATAGTTAATTACTAACCTAGGCATGCCTTTTCCTATTTCAGAATTTTTATTGATATAAAAAGTTACACAAGACCAAGGTAAGTGTGATTTGGAAATAAGACATTTTTCTTCCAAACTTCTAATTTCATTTCTATAGTATTATTCTAATTTTGTAGACATTTGAATTGGATGAGCCTTAATGGGAATCTGTCTCTTGTCAAAATTTGATTTATAAGGCAAGTCAACTATGTGCTATTTTCTATGCCAAAAGACATTTCGAAGGTCTAAGCAACATTGTTGTTGAATTTGACTTTAAATATCAAAAATCTTTTGTTAAATAAGAAGATTTTGGAGTTGATTTTGAATTCTTTGAAAGAAAGATCTTTTTGTAAACAAAATAATGAAAATTCTTTAGAAGAAATTAAGATATGAATTTTATTTTCATAAATCGTATGGGCTTTCATAAGATTGAGATTCCTTGTTTTGGGTTTTCCAAAAATAGGAAAAATGATTTATGAGCTTTTGTTTTTAAACAAATTCCTTCATTTGAAACAATATAAGGTGTGATCAAATTTATAAAAGAAGTTCCCAAAATATCAATGTGATGAATATTTTTAATAAGAAAAAAGGAAGTTTTTATTTGAAAATTTTGTACTTGGACAAAAGCAGTAGTCTTATTTGAATATTCATTTTTGAATGATTTGTGGCAGAAAGTTTTTCTGAAGTTTGTTCTTGAAAATGATATGGAACAACTTTTGGTTTTATACAATTTAAATTGGCAACAATATTAAATAAAGTTATAACATCAATTTTGAAATCATTTTAAAAAATAAAAGTTACTTTTATCAAATATTTTCAAGAAGTAACTTGTTCTAAAACAAAAGAAAATATTTACGAAGTTTTTCCGCCTTTGGAGTTCCTATGGCCCAAGTGTTTCTTTTGGTTCATTAAGGTCAGTTTCATTTTTAGCTTGCACAAATGAGTTATAGGGTTTCATTGTCGGTTTGTTGTTGCACTTTAAGCTCTATAATTTCTACTTAAGGATTTTGATTTCTTTCTAGAGATCTTAAATAGTTGGGGTGGCTCTTTTGATATTTTATTTTGAGAAGATTAAAGTAGGGTCATACAAAAGCTTAGAGGTCGAGGGAATATTTAGAGAGATTGGTTTTGGCATTTCAAAGATTTTAAGAAGTCTATCTATATATTCTTTTTAAAGGTTTGAATCCTAGAGGTATTTGATGGTATCTAAGAGTACTTCCTAATCCCTAGTGAAGACATAAAGCTATTTTGGATTTGATTAAGAATCAACAAAAGTATTTTGGATTTCATCAAGTGGTAAAGAATTACCATTAAAAAAAATGAAAGAGTTTTCTCAAAATTAGAATTAGAATCTTGGAGAAGATAAGTGATTTTTTAAAACATTTCTTCTCCCAATTATAGCTTTTAGAGTCTTTTATTAATTTTGTAGTATTTTGAAATATGTCCCTTTTTACCACATTAGTAATAGGTAACATCTGTCGACAACGATTTGGCTTTAGAGGAAGAAAGTTCTGAAATTAAAGGTGTTTCTCTTTTGGGTTTTTGATAAAATGGTTAGGTTGATCTTAAAAATCTTTTGGGCTTTTGAAAATGTTTGGGCTTGGGTTTGGAATTCGATTTTAATTTTGGCAAGTCATAATCAAATTGTTAACAAAAAGTTCTAGCTTTATAATGAGACTATTTAAATTCCCATTTGAGATGTTTTTAAAGTTTTGAATCCTAACATATTTTAAAACCTTCTTTTTGAGTAAAGCTAATCAATTGATCATAGGTTAACTAATCATACAGAATGAGATTTCCAAAAACTGTTTTGATAGTATTACGAACTCTCTCCCCTAAGAGTATTTGAAATCTTGCTAAGAATTTTTCTTTTCAAAAAGGTTGCTTATAATCTTTTCTAAGCATAATTTTGGTCAAAAAAAGTGGTTTTATGATTTTGAAAATCGTTGAGTTTTCTACAATGGAGATTTAATAGTAACTTAGCATTTTTATCTCTTAAATAGGTTGGATCACCAATAAAATACAAGGAGATAATAAGAATAATACATACTACAACATCCTTAATAGTATTTCCTAATGATTTAAGGATGGAAACTTAGTTTTTAGAGGTTTTAATGGCTTAGAGGATTTTTAATCCTTGAGTTTCTATGAGATAATAATCTCACCAACATTTAAGTTAGGTTATAAAGCCAACAATGAGATATTTGGCTAAGGTTTTGTTAAAGGTTTAGTTTTGGGTTTTATGAGCATTAGCAGTCATGGTTATTTGTTGGAATAAGCCTAAAATGTTATATTCAAATATGTCATCCAAGTTCTATTCATAAATGAAAAAGACATTAAATCTGTACTAGACTAGGTTATTGGGCTTGTTTTAAATATCTAAGTCAGGTGCAGTTAGACCAAAGATGGGTTTGGGCTAGGCTATTTTATTTAGTTTAGGGGTTTCCTATGCTATAACACTATTTTGTGATTCTTGATCTAAAGTATTTATAATTTTGGACATGAATAGTTTCGTGAATTAGGCTTGTGCTCTTAAGGCTTAGATGAATTCACTACTTTGGATTGGAGTAGTTTGGATGGGCTTACTTATTTAAAAAGGTTTCAAAACAGGATTTTTAATGGTTAAGGTAGCTATCTTAGATGTTTTTAATGGAGTAGTAATTTTAACCTTGGTTTTATGAATTTATTTTTCTACCCTAGATAATTGTGTTCCTAGAGTATATAGATGAACACTTGTAAAATTATTTTGATAAATGATCATTTTTGAAAGTTTTTTTTTGAATTATAACCATCTTGAGGAATTTTATGAAGAGTCATGTTGACAGTAGCTTATTGATGTTTAAACTTTAACTGTCTTAGAGAAGGATGTTTTGCCTCGATTACTTCATCATCGACAGTAATTTATTCCTTAGCTTTATTCCTTAAAACAACAGAATTTATTGATTTTTGAAAAGGATATGAAATATTATTTTATAAAGCATGCATTTCAAAACAGTTAAAAAAATAAAATATATATTTATTTTAGAAAACAAAATCATAAATTTGGGTTTGAATCTAACTTCAAATTTCTAAAAATTTTTTGAAAAACCATTCTCTTTTCTCTTTATTATAATCTGTATAGAAATCATCATACAAATATTTTTGTTAACTCAAAAATCTTTTTTCAAAACATGAAGTTCACTTAGAATGTTTTCAGTAATAGTGGAAAAGGTTGGAAAAGTAAAAGGCGATTGATTTGGATAAACTGGATAAGGAATATTGGTATGATAGTCTATTGTTTATAAAAAGGAATTGGGTAGATTTGAGGTTAAAAATCTTAGTGGTATTGTTGGGGTTTTTTCTCTAAAGGGTAAATTTATAATGGAAGACATTTAGAAAGGAGATTTTAAATCAAGAGTAGATGATGTGGAAGCTATTTCAAAAAATTAGGAAGAGATAGAGCTTTGATTAAATGTGAGGATAACTTTTCCATCTAGGCATTGTTGGACTTTAGAGAGCTCTGTGTTTGGTTCAATTGGAGGTTCAAGTTGAGGTGGGGTTGCACCTTCTAAGGTCCATTCTTTTGGTAAAGTAACGTCTTTCCATTGTATGACTTTTTGAATTACAAAGTGAGATTTTGTAAGGTTAATTTGAATTAATCGATTTTTAGATGCAAATGTAGAAATCATAGCTTTGTAATGAATTTTAAAAATTAATGCGATTGAAATTGATCATTCCAATATTTTGTAATTATGTATTTTGATTTGTTAAACCAAGTTTTGTAAAATATTTTTATCATACAATGAAATTGTAAGATTTGGATAACATGCAAATAAAATGAGACCACTACAAAGATTAGGTTTTACAAAAAGATCCTATTTGTTTTTCTAGAAATAATAAACTCAATTTCTTTATTTTGCTTTTTTATTTTTTCTTTGAGGCAATCCTATTTTAAGTTCCTTCAATTCAATTGTTCTTAGATATAAAGAAAAAGTTTTAAATCTATAGAAAAATGGTGTTTCCAAGGAAAAGTTTCTAAGAAATGTGGAAGCCTCAATATTTCTATTTCATTTGTTAGAATTTTTCAAGTTGAAATTTTACTTGTTTCCTTTATTAATAAAATAATTTCATATGAAATAGACCTCAAGTTTCCTTTGCACTTTGGATACAACGCGGTATTGGGACCACCTTACCGAGTTTTAGCGGATACTAACTTTATCAATTTCAACATTCAGAATAAAGTGAGAGTTATTATTATTATTATTATTATTTCATTCTAAATGTGTTTTATTTGTTCTAATTTGGTTTTGATTTGTTAGAAATTCAAAACTTTATGAGATATTGTTGTAATTCATGCCTTGTCCATGAGTCATTGCTAAATGCTAATGAATGCTTAGAGAATTATTATTGTACTTTTTGTGTTGTCTATTGTTCAAGGGAGGAAAGGGGCCTGTGTAAGTGTTTTTTTTATTATTATTGTTTTTCCATTTTGTTTACTTGTTGTTAGTCTTAGCTCATATGCGGTTAATTTTTCTGTTTCTAAGTTGGATTTGGAGAAGGGAATCTTGGATTGCTTGTATGCGAAATGTAAGTTTTTGGATTATGGGGTTTCTTTTATCTGACTTTATTGCTTGTTCTTCAATCTTATGAAGTCTAAATGTTAGTGCCCATGTATCACGTACTTAGCAAAATAATTAGTCGATTGTCTCAACTCTCTGGACTTAAGGGCACGCCATGTATCACAGACTATGTGATGACAGAGCTCGAGAAGCTAAATTTGAAATACCATGAGGCTTTAAGGTGTGGTTACATTACATCATTGTAGAAATGTTTTCATTGACGTTATTTTAAGCTTTGTTGCCGGTGAAATTTTGTACATTTTCGACTAGTAAATATTCATTCATTATTCTTTTTTACTTCTAATAGGATAGGTAAGGATATGCATTTTGAGAGAACTCTTTGTATTCTAAAGGGACCTATGCTGATGACTGCATTATTGATAGGGTCACTTGGGCATAATATGATGCTAGTATCCCTTGGTTATCGCGTTTAATTGCCGTGTTAACTAAAGAATAATTAGCTACCCCCAAAACTGATTGAGATCTTCTTCAACATAGTTTTACCACAACATTTGCGTTAGACATTTATGTTTTCCTTTCTTGAGGAAGATAACTTGTTTCCTTAGTTTTTTTTTCCCCATGTCCTATGTGATAATGTATTCTCTCCAAATTATTGGTCACCTGTTAGTTGAGTAATTTTTGTAATAATAGTTCTGTGAGTCATTGCAAGAATATTCTTCAACTTAGACAAACTATTTTTGTGGGAACAGGATAAGTGCTACATTGTTGCAACATGAGACCGAGATTTAAAGCAGAGAATACGCAAGGTGCTCACCAATTGATTCTATCCTGCAATTATTTAAAGTGATGGGTTTCTAATACGAGTTTTGTTGTTTACTCTTCGATTCTCAGTGTTCCAATCATGTACATCACTCTACATAAATATTCTATTCAATGGTTGCCTGAAGCAACAATTGGTAGAAAGTAAATTGCACATTGTGAATTATAGTTGCACGTAACAACATTAATTTAAAATTCCTTTTTGGAAAGAAAGAGATGTACCAATTTAGTGATCTAGGGTGAAAATTATCATGCATTCTTCTCATGTTGTTCTTTGCGACTTTTTTGACAGATGTAGCGAACTGTCTTGTGGATATTCTGACTATTCAATTCATGTTAGCACATAGTGAATTGTCTTGTGGATATTCTTACTCTTACGGTTTCAAAAAGAGGAGACTATATGGGGTTTACAACTTCTATGAAGAGAAGACTAGTGAATTTTGCAAATTGCTTATATGTCGTTTATACCCTCCATCTAGTGGTGGAAACGTTCCTGGGCGTTGTGTTATTCGGAGACTGAAGCTGTTGTTTTCCATCAAAATAATTATGATAAATGATTGTATTCAAGCTTATATTGTGAATTTCCTCTGCTAGTCATCTCTCATAGCTTGTTTGCGGTTATTACACATCCTTCTTTGAGAGTAACTATTTGTGCCTAGACGTAGACTTCCGCTTTTTCTTGTGTTATTTCAATGATCTTTAGGTTCCATTTGAAGATGGGTTTGGCCTGGAAGATCCAGAAATTACTGTAGGTGGCTACCTTCTGCTTGATGTGCTTATGATTTTGACCCTATTAGCCTTAAAAATTTCCCGACACCAAGCCAAATTAGTTCAAAAGCAAGTCCTCACTTTGCACTTTTTTATTCAATATAGCAATTTGGGAGGGTACAACAAAGCCATGAATCCTTTTATTTGAACTTCACGACATTCTCCCTTTGCAATTTTACTTGTCTTATGTTGTATTGTTCTCTCACTGCTTTTGCAACTCTAGTAAGAGACTAATATGCACCAAGAAATGCACACGTAATTCCATGAACTCGTAGAGACTGAAGGACACCATACATAAAATACCTATTTAAGCCTTCGCTTTCAGTGTTAAATACAATGGCAGTAGAAGCCCGGGGTTTTGTTCAACCATGGCAGCAAATAAGCTGTATTTACCATCCGTAACACTGAAAAATATTTCTATTGCTTGCTCTAAAATCAAATAATTAATGCAAAATCATGAAGTTTTGCAAAGTCTGCCGATAATTTACATGAGAGATTGCAAAAGGTACTTATAATGAATTTGGAAATTTTATGCCAAATTAGTTCTCTTAGAAAATAAGGATCAGGTCATAAAAAATATTGAGACAACACCATGCACATTTGTCTTATGATCGGAGCTTTTTAAGGCGCAGCCATTTTCCATTCTGTTTCTACAAAGATGCTGACAAACTTTTATCCAACTAGGTAATTGGACTAATTGTTAGATATTGCACAAATCGCTTTCCAACTTCTAATTTGAGAATCAAACTAAAACTAAATCTAATTAGTCATGTGGTTTCTTCACTAAATAATTAATATGCACCGACTATTAAACATACAATTCCATAAACTTATAAAGACCAAAGATACGATGCATTTGTATCTCCACGTGCAAATAGTGGATTAACTTTGTGTTTAGTATCTCTCTTCCCAACCATAACAATAAGTCAAAAAAAAAAAAACAAAAACAAAAACAAAACAATGTTTTAAGTTCCTTTCCTCTGGGAATGAATGAGGATACTTTATTCCTTTTGGGGTAATAGTGCGTTTCGGGGCTTCCTTCTTTGTCTTTACGTTGAGTTGAAGTTTCTTCTCCTCGTCAAAACACACATTCTTTCCTGGCTGCAAATAGCATTGACTTCCCCTGGGACGGCCGCTAGTGACAGCTTCCACAACCTTGTTATCCCCTAATAACCACAACCAATCAATTCTAAGTCAAGCACTAATCCCTTCTTCAATATTTACAAATGATCAATATTAACCACAGCCAACCAACGACAACCAAACCTAGTAACGAATATGCAACTATTTTCCCTACGTTGCAATTAGTAATTACCTCCCCTGAGATGACAAAAAATGAAACTTCCCATTTTGAATTTATTTCCTCAAATTAACTAACCTAAATAGTACCCCCAAAGTCAAGCATAAACCCTACAACCACCTACACAAAACCAACATGATTCCCAGCAAAACACCAACTAATTCAATACTGAACATATACAGACAGACAGTCAATATATTTAAAACACTTTTTAAGAACTAGATCAACATTCATGGAACAGGGTATAACCATTATTGATCTTATTGGTAAAACCCTTGACGTTAACTATAGATACACAATCTTGGATTTGGAAATGGATACAGGGGTCGCAGAAAAGTCACCAACGCTGTGTTGGTGGGCAAAATCTTGGCCAATAAACAATTCAGTGCTGGTATGGTCAAAACTATTCTTCGAAGGGTGTGGAACTTTAAGGAGGACGTAAAGGTTAAGACCCACAGTAGAAAATCTTCCTCTTCTGCTCTAGCAAGGAGTCGAAGAAGGTTACTAGTATGCAGTTGTACCGAAGGAATGGCTTCTAAATCTAGCTCTAGATGCCATTGATTTCTCCAAATTAGTAATTTGGCTGCAAGTACATTGCTTGCCTTTGAATCAAATAACGAGGAAAAATGCACGAAAGATTGGTGAATTATTTGCAGGGCTAATTGAGGTAAGCTATATCTTAGATAATACCATGGGATGGCACTCCTGATGGCTCAAGCTTTAAGAGAGAGCTCACATAGAGACATCACCCATTCATGGTTTTTCTCTCTAAAACCAAACAAAAGATGAATTGGCTAGAGAAAGTAAAGAGAAGAGTGTGCTTTAGAGTGACTAAAGCATACATGGACCTAGATGGCAAGGCTAGACGCCTTATGCTATATGGTGGCAAAAGGATATTGCGGTGAACATAATTTGGACAAGCAAAAAAATTCCTTCACCTTACGTTTGAGAATAAGCAAAAGAAAAAAGGAATATGGATATTGATATGCGTTTATGGTTGACCCACAAGCTTAATCCAAAGGCAATTCTAGGACATAATGAAAATGTTAAAAACGAAAACTGTCACAACCTTAGCTTTTTATTAGCGATTTCAACGCAGTCAAGGAGAATAGAGGAGAAGCATGGGCTTAGACTAATCAACAATAGGGATAGGGAATCTTTTGTGGTTTTCTTTAACGACATCCACGAGAAAAAACTGGAACATCGCCGCGACCAATCCCAACAGCACAATCACCCCAACAAAGTGCTCATCTTCCTCATTCTTCTGTTTGTCTAATTCCACTTCTTGCTCAAAAATGTCATATTCTCTACCTCCATATTCATTCAATCATCCAAGCTATCTCTTCAAGAAACACCCCCCCCCATCCACCCGCACAAATGGTGGCGGGATGCTGTTTCCGACCCGACCCACTGCCAAGCCTTTATCCGCCTCCTCCACACCGCCATTCTCGCCCTCCCCGCAAATCACAGCAGACCCAAGAACCCCAACAGAACGGCGGGCGTCAAACCCGACCGAAACGGAATTCGGATCCGATTTCTCTTCGTTCTATTTGTCGAGCCTGGATCGGTTCTTCCGTTTGTCTTTGGATTAT
This sequence comes from Ceriops tagal, assembly GCA_021533255.1. NCBI lineage: Eukaryota > Viridiplantae > Streptophyta > Magnoliopsida > Malpighiales > Rhizophoraceae > Ceriops > Ceriops tagal. The sequence continues at coordinate 4,948,735 of CM038600.1, forward strand.
TAGACAGGAGAGGAAAGACATCCGAGAGCGGGTTTTAGTGGAAGGGAGGAGAGGCCTGCGTCGGAGGTTTCTCGGGTCAAGGGAACGGGTCAGATTCCATATCGGATGTGGTTCTCCTCGTATTTGGGATTTCTAATTTTAATATATATATATATATATATTTTTTTTTTTATTGAGATTTCTTTTAATTTTTTTTTAAAAAATAAATTCTTGACGTTATAAAATTTTTGTAGATAAAATCATTATTGCTCAATTAGTTGTTGAAGTTAAATTTATTATTATTATTATTATTATCATTTTTCTTTTGTTTTTTTTTTAGTTGAGCTTTTTAATAAGGGTTTAAAAAGAAGGCGAACCCAAACAAAGAAAAAAAGGCCGTGGTTGAAGTAGAACCGTTTTGTATCTAATTAAAAAGAATAAATAATTAATCTTTAGGGAATAATTTTTTGAAAATATACATATTCGTTTTTTGGTTGGACAATAAAGTGTCATTCTTAATATATTCGTGACATCGTTGTTGCTTTCTCTTAAGGGAAACAAGATGATTGGGGGAGGGGAAATAAGAAGAAAATCTCAAATTTTAGGCATTAATGAATCTTTATATATTTAGTGCGAATCTTTTGAACAGTGTTCATTAGACAAAGGAAGGATCGTCGCTTAAAAGTCATGACGGGGACATCTCGATTATAATTATTTCCAAGAAAAAAACAAAATAAATAAATAAAAAATTCCGCATGTCGGATGATGATTTGATGTGACCTTAAAAAAGTAATCAGGCAAAATAATGGATTGGCGAATGCAAAAATATCCGTCTCAAGTGTGTGTGTGTGGATACGAATGTCCAATAACTATTTTTTTTTTGTAAGTTTTAAATTATTTGATAATATCTTTTAAATTAAGATATAAATTAATTTTAACACATATGACTCGTTTGAAAATTTACAATATGATATAAATTTAATTTAAAAAAATATATATAAATACATTATCTTCACATAAAAATTTATTTAACATCACTTTATTATTTTTAACAACAAAAAAAAAAAACATTACAAATTGATTCACACGATATTGCTTAGCGATAACAACAGTGCGAAAGGCAGGTCTCCATCCTTTCCTTCCTGCTTATTCCAAAAACAAAACAAAACAAAACGCACACAGCAACCAAGCATGTTGGTCTGAAATTAAAGCACACAACAGAGATGACGATCGCCCAAATTTGATTCGGACAAATTATCAAGGATAAACCTCCACGAGAGCTCTGACACCCAGTACAGGATAAATCTTATAGTTGCTGAAACCAGCGTCAAGGAAGAGCTTAGCCCATTCTTCCTCGGATCTCTCTCTACCGGAAGGCGAAGTGACCATCATTTCCATGTCGAAGAACAGTTGCGCCTCAGTCTTCTTCGCCTCCCAATCTTCACACCCCACGACGATATCTATGATTATCACCTTCCCTACCTGGCCCTTTTCACTCATAATTGCATCTTTGCAATTCTTCAGTATCCTCACGCAATCTTCGTCATTCCAATCGTGCAATACCCACTGTTTGTAATTTTCCATCACAAATATACGAAGTTACTCAACTAGTTATCACACGCTCGTCAATAAAACTGGAAGAGGAGAAAAGAATTTTTAATGAATGCTGTAGATTGAGTTAAGAAAATCTCATGCTCGAGTCAGTACAAAATTTTCATGAACCACAAAACCAATTTGAAGGGCTTTAATTCACGTTTTCTTTTTTTTTTTAATTGCATCGCACGAAAATTTAAGTAGCGGAGCAAAACTGCAGAGGGGTGTCATGAAGAACCAACCTTTAGTAAAATTGCATCTGCTGGAGGGATCGACTCAAACATGTTCCCCCCAAGATAGTACAAGTATCCAATACGGTGCACTTCAAATGCGGGAACGTCTCAGCCAGAGACCTTGCCAGCTTGCCGGTGCCGCCCCCAACATCAACCAACGAGCTCAGCCCCTCAAACACCTCTCTGCACCTACTCCGCAACACGCAACTAACTAAGGGACCATCACTAGCCATGGCTTCATTGAACAGATCATTGAATCCAGGTTCATGCCCTGCAAAACTCCACAACATCTCTCCGTGGGCAACATCAAAAGGTGTAGTGAACGTTCCAACGTCATCATTTTTGAACCAAGTGCTCACAAGTTCCCACGGTTTTAACAAGACACGATCAAGAATCAGAAGCACAAGGGGCCTTTCACTGAAGGGGCTGTCCTTTAGGAGGAGACGAGAAGCTTCGGTTAGTGCATAGCCTTCTTCGTCGCCAACTAATTTCTGAAGAGTAAAGAAGCCCGAGTGGACTAGAATCCGCATAAGGCGACGAACGTTAGAAGCTTTTGATGGGTTGATTTGCAGAGCCATTACAAGCTGAGAAAGGGTCATGGGCTGGCCATGGTCATGGCCATGGATGATGTCTGGTATGCCTAGCTCAACTGCGCATTTTAATGTCATGGAATTGATAAAGTTGAATGCCTGGTTCCAGATATGAGCCTCGGCTCGCAGTAGCTCACTAATGTTCTTTTCTTCCATGTTATTGTATTAGTTGTTATTAAGTAAGCTCTAGTGGATGCATAATATATGATTTATATATACAGGAGATATGTATAAAGATTACAAATCAATACTATTGAAGAGGGAGGGACCGTCTGTTCATTGATAGAAACAACTGAACGACTGTCTGACATCCACAAAACTATCAACGTTATCCTAAAACTCATCTGTTTCCCCTCAAGGCTGCCATTTCTCACTGTTCCATTACTTCCCCTCAAAAATAATCTGTTGGGACTCAAAAGAAAACCTGTTGAGATAAGTAGTATTCTATACACCCATTATATTTTTCCACGTCGAATTTATTGACGACTTTATATACACTGAGCCTACCACTTGTTCGGGATATTATCTTTTTGGGTATGCAGTGTGCACGATTATATATATAGTGAAGATCTTCCTTCTTAACAACGACGTGATAGTTAAGTAACGTGAACCCGTTACACATCGGCACCATCACTAGTCACGGCCGTCAGGGCAGCTGCCGGTACTACAATTATCAACTGATACGAAAACAGAAAATTTTATACAATATTTTTTAAGCAAAATTTTGTCCAATCAAAAAATGTATTATTGGTATTTATTTCTTATATAATATTCTATTTTATACGAAACTATTATATGGCGACTGCATAGGTGAATTAAAATTTTCTAAAATTTTCAAAGTTTTTATTTGTTAAAGGCATAATGTCACATCATTAATTTTTTATATGTGAAATCCACTAAAAAAACAAACGCGTGACACTGTTATGGCGACCCCATAGATGAATAGACTTAACAAAAGAGTTAGATTGAATGAGATTGTTATTAAAAGTAATGTGGATAGCTAATTATAAAAAAAATACACGAATTTAAAAATTATGAAAAACGGCCAGTGAATTTTATATTTTTACGATGAAAAATTAATACAGAGAACGTAGAACCGTGCCCGGAAGAGTTTTTCTTTTTTTTTTAGCAATTTTAAAGAACGATAATTGAACCGGTTACCTGCTGCTCGGGGACATCACAACTCAGTTTCCGGCTCGGTTAGGTTTCGTTTGAAACCGGTGGTCATGTCAATATGCATTTCTGGGAACGCCGCGTGCCAGCCTCCCAACTCGGGGAATTTCGGGGACATTTCCAGTGCCCCGCCTCATCCTCCTCCTCTTTATAATTTTGACAGAATTCCCCTAATTTACGTAATATGAAAAAATTCTTAATTTATGTGATTTTACATAATTTTATTATTGTCAATTGTTTTATATATATATATATATATATATATATATGTAAAAATAATCTATTCAAGTTTTCTTAACTATTTGGAAGTTGATTTCCTCAAAGGATCATAAAAGGCTGACTTTCTCAAAACAATTAGTTTTTTATTTTACAAAAAAATTATGCCTCTTACTCAATACCAAAAGAAAAATCTTGGTATTATTGATCTACAATCCTACATCATATTTTTACACAACTCATCAGATTCTTACACTAGAATATCTCATCTTGAAGAATCCATATTTCTAATGCAAGAGTCTTTTAAAAGGCTTGAACAAACAGTCCTAACCCTAATAAACAATCAATTAGGAAACAATACGCTCAGGTCTTCCAATAAACAGAAAGCATCACGTGAATCCTTTAGAGGTGTTGATAGTGACTATACATAATCACGTCTGAAGGTAGAATTTCCTTGTTGGGACGAAAGTGACCTCGTAGGATGGATTTCCAGGGCTAAAAAATACTTTCATTTTCACTGTACCCCAAAGCACTCTAAGGTGAAAATTACTTCAATTTAGTTAGAAGGTGATGCTATCTAATGATACGATTGGTTTGAAACTTATGTTGGAGTTTTGACTTAGGCCAATTTCACCAAAAGCCTTTTAGTGCATTTTAGGCCTTTGAAATATCACAATGTTAATAGAGAGCTTGCAAAAATTTGTCAAACATCAACCATCTTAGAGTATTAGAGTCATTACGAGTAGCTCGCCAATCGAGCTAAAAATTGGTCAGAAAGGTAGTTTATGGGCACCTTCATCGAAGGACTTATTCCTAAAATTTGACGAGAAGTTAAAGCTCATCAACCTCGAACAATGGTAACAGCCATCTCCTTTGCTTACCTACAAGAGGAGAAGTTAGGCATGGAAAATCGTCATTTTATTGCTAAAGGAGTTGTTAGCAAATCTACAGATGGAAACAATAATCTGTCATCTTCAAATCGTCCCACTAATCCCAGATGCTTAACTCAGGAGTAATTAAAAGAGAGGATGACAAAAGGACTATGTTGGTACTGTGATGAAAAGTGGCATAAAAAACATCGATGTAAACAAAGGAGACTTTTAATGATTGAGCTAGTTGAGGAAGACAATAAGATTGATGATGATTACACTTATCCTAAGTATGATGACATTCATGTTGAATACACTGACGAGCCTGCAGTTCATGCTTTGGTGGAATACTCTAATCCCCAAACTATGAAAATTGATATGCTAGGGTAAGTGTATACAAGTAAAACTCCTATTGTAAGATCAAACGGTTTACGTTGACTTCTTTTTGCTACCCTTGGAAGATTATGAGATTGCTTTTAGTATTGATTGGTTAAGAACTCTAGGAGATATTACCTAGAATTTCTCCAAACGAGCAATGAAGTTTTAGTTAAATGGGCACGCAATGGAGTTACAAGGAAGGCGAGGTGGCAAAATTATTATTGTTACTAGCTATCGAATGGAGAAAGTTCTTCGCAAGGCAGGACAGGGATTCTTTATGCAACTATATAATGCATAGGTAATCAAATCCTATTCCCCAAAGGAAAGGGATGTCAATATACTGCTAATTGAATTCTTTGATTTATCCACAGAGCCTATGAGTCTACCCCCAAAGAAGATATATGATCAACGTATTTCTTTATTACCGGGAAGTACACCAACTTACAAGAATAGTAAGTTATAAAAACTTATAAGGTTAATGATAACCCAAGTAAGAAACTTACAAATATTATACTTAAAAGATCTATAATATAGTGCATCTGATATGTTTTAACCTTATACCTTGAATTGTACCATTCTTTACTTTATGAGCTAAAGGCTAGTAAGAAATCTTACCTAAGCAATTTGTAACTCTGAAGGTTAGTTACTATTATTCATAACCTTTTATTAAAGAGTGAAACTTGTGTCCAAAAATACAAGAAATGTATCTTTGAGAACCCAATAAATATTGTTAAAGGATATTATATTCATTGGCGAGCAAACATATAAGAATATGAGTAAATTGGACTCATGAGATATCATATTTTGAAGTGAATAAATTTTTTAGTAGAGATATAGTTGAATAAGTCTTTTAATTTATGTTGATTTAGAATATTAATGAACTAAATGGTGTGCAAAGTTATTGAGCTGAGATATATAATAACATGTCTTATGCCACTTAAATTAGTAAGGTTCTTCGGAAGTTTAAGTAGTAAAGTGAGTCTAATTAAAAAATTTGAAAAAAAGAAATGAATGAGATGCTAAGTTGGTTACTTGCTAAGATGATTAATAGCAACATACTAGTGATTATAAATTACAAGGAGTTGATCAAAGTCATTAAAGAATGATTTCTTTCTACTTTAATGTAGAATTACACAAATAATATTAGCTTTAGTTTAATGATAAAAATTGATGAATTGTTTAAGAAAAAAATTCTTGAATAATTTTACTAGAGAAATGTAGTCTTATTAACACTCATAAAGTATCAAAGGGTTTGAGTCTTATGTTGAGTGGAATAGACTTTGACATTAGGGAAGGTGAGTGTCATTATTTTGCACTTTTTAAGAGATTATCGGAGCGCAGCAAAAGAGAGAGAAGCGTAGAATTGTAGCACTAGGATGTTTCCTAGAATTCTATCCTAATGGTGTTTGTGTAAAGCTCTTTGACTATATTTGGATCCAATTTTACGACAACCTTTCTTGTGAGTACAATTCCAGCGATCTTAATTCCAAACAATTTTATGAATTCTTGGAATCAGTGGAGGTCATTAATTTCTGCCAAGTTCTTGGTTGAGCTACCTCTTTCTTATGGGGCTAATGCCAATGGATATATGCCCATAATGAAGTTGATATAGCAATTACTGCCTTTTGTTGAGGTTTCTCCTAAATATTTGCAATTTCTCTTCTTCATTATTGATATTATAGATTTTGTTTCTTTTTATATTTTATTTCTATTTTCTTTAAAGAAAAGAAAAATATGTTCAAATCCTCTAATCTGCCCGCAAGAGAACCAAATGGAAAATCATAGACAGATTAGATAATTTTATACTGTAATATATGGTACAAGGAGGAAAAAAAAATACTGACAGTTAATGTCATGATTTTAGAAATTCTTGTCTATATAATAACTCCAATATTGTGCATAAATTGTGTTTTTTTTTTTTTTAAATCAAGAATGAAAGCTAGGAGCAGATTCGCGAGTCTGGATATCCAACATCACCAATTCACTCCTATTTGTTCGATTTTGGATTTAGGGTCAAAAGCTAGAAATCAAGTGCGAGATTTTAGTATGTAATATTTATAATTCAAAAATAAGGCGAACTTGAAACTTGAAAGAACTTTTACTTGGCAAAGCTTTACTTTGCTTTTCTTTCTATCTTTTTTTTTTTTTTCTCTTATATGTACGACGGTGATTCTTTAAATTTACCTTGACCAAGCAGCCTATTGGTACATCTTTCTAAGGTCATGACTACTAAACTCTTTTATGATGAAGACCATCATTGAATTATAGGTTTCTTGTTATATTCATTCAGTATAGTGCACACGTCATTCTAGATAACATAGATATATTTTATTATTTTTATTTTATTTGAGAGTTTCATTTAAACTTTTTATTTTTATTCTCATTTTACATTAAATTAACCTAATTCACTTAAAATTAAATTAAAAAAATCGAGTATAAGAGATGAAAGTAATGTCAAATTTAATATTCTAAAGACTCTTAAATCATCACAAATCACTATGGATGGGTTAGGATAAGTTCAAAGAGAATTGATGAGAGATCAGGGATTCTACCTCAATTTTTAAACTTTTAATTGGAGATGAAGACAAAGTTATTATTTATATTTTTTGTCCTTACTGCAATCCTAACACTAGCCTCAAATTATTAGATTATAATTTTTTTTATATAATAGTTATATAATATTTTTTATTAAAAAATAATTAAGTAAATTAAAATACTAATAATGCACCCACTCGAACTTTTAATGCTTTCTTTTATATTTTTGGAAAAGAATGTTTGGTCCCCAAAAGAAGACTGTCTGTCTCTGTTACTCATAGTCACTGCATCTGCTTTTTACTCTATTATCAACATATTAGCTTTTGTTACTATTTCTTGTAAATGACCAAATCATAAATTTATTCAAAATAGAGTAACTCCTTTTGATCGTCAACTACAAATTTAGAAAATTATTTTTTTATAATATAAAATTTACTTAGCGTATATTTTTTTATCTCATCAACTCTTGTAGAAGAAAAGAAAAGAAAAGAAAAGAAAATTATGAAGGTGAATCTTACCATTGTGACTTAATTAACTAAGAAACAATGATTAGCTTTTGTAATGCTATCAATTTTGGTCGTCCTTTGGCTTGTGTGACGCTGTCTATTTTGCTTATTATAAACTTGACATAATTTACTATGATCATCAACGAATTAACGAAAACGTTAGCTAAGAGTTTGTAATGATACACATGCAAATTTGATTAACTAAGAGATAGTGGGTCGAAAACCCCTTTTTTTTCTTTGTCAAATTCCATTTTATGAAATAAAGAGGCTTAAATGTGGAGATAATCTAACTCAGAAAACAAATGAAATTTGTAATCTAACTTGCTACTTAATACGTTTCACTTGATGAATGCGAAGAAACAAGGTAAATTTTAAAATAATAATTAAATTTTTTACACTTAAATTAATAGTTAATTTGATATTTTGTAATTTGCAAATTTATTTCGAAAACTATTATTATTATTATTTTTTTAACTAAGAAAGGAGACATAGCAGAGGCTAGTATCTCCAATTTCTCTTAAGAATAGAAATAAGATTTTAAATTTCTTTTCCATTGAATATAAAAACTAAAAAAAAAAAAAAAAAGAAAAACAAAAATTAGAAAGACATTCCCTACATTCGCCTCGCTTCATTGCCATTGCCATTCCTACAAATCACAATGTCATAATAACTGATCAAACATAACCATGGGGTCAAGGCGGAATTCAGTGTTGTCCATCTGCATTACCCGATTCTTATTATGTACGATGGCGTCGTTATTAGACCCAGGTGAAAGGGTTGGAGAGGAAGGAAATATGGTGAATAAGACGATAATGATTAGTGGCCAAGAGGAGCCAAATTGATGAATATAAGAGACATTTACTGGCAACTACGCAGTCCATAAAAAGGAGGTTTTCGCGGAACCATATAGGACTCGGCCTTTTAAGGATTCAAGAGACAGAACCAGCCTTCGGCTTTGGCGCTTTCTGCTTAACAAAAAAGGCAGAGAGCATGCTTTTGCCGCGAACAGGGGCATGCACAATCTCACGTCTGGGGTTGTCAAATGACCTGAATGCTGTCAAAGGTTTTGAACCCTCCAGTGATTCCTGCCAAGAAACACATTTTCATAAGCTTTGATTAATGTTTACCTGAGATGCCCGAAAAGAATACATGACATGCATGGAGAGGGGCACGTAAAACACAGATAACATGCACATAGGCTGAAGGGCCAGCTAATCGAGCCCAGCTCAGCATTCATAGTTCGAATATGTTCTAAACACACACACGCACACACACAACAAAATTGGTGACTGCAATTCTGGGAAAAGTTCATGCAGTGGTGAGATTTCAATCAACAAAAAGGAAAAAGACACTGACCAATTATCGGTCCAAATGCATCTGAAAGTAGGAAATTAAACAGAGAACCTAGTTCAGCACCAAGAACTGCATAAATTTGCTTGCTCACACATGCACACATGCACAAGAAGACATTGTCTGAAATACTTGTCTATTCCATGAATGCATCCAAATTGGTCAACCATACAAGTATCACTTAATGATGCTTCAAGTTACTTGATATACAGGATCACCTATTAGAGAAAATCTAAAACCAAAGTTGTCAACTTATCATGATCTTAAGAGAATAGTTTAATCATCATCTCTTACAAGATGAGCTTCTGACATTTCTTTTGTTTGTTTGTTTGCTTTTTTCTTTTTCTCCCCCACTTCTTTAGAAGTTACAAGAGTTTTCACATTGCCAAAAAGCACCAAAACACAATACTATGGTGGAAAGATATCTTCTGCACCTCCCTGCTAAAGGCATGTGATAGAAACCAATATTTTGAGAATAAAGAGGACCGTTGCTCTCCAATATACCTTTGACCAGCCATCAACAAGGTAGCAACATATGTCACTTAAACAGTTTCTAATTAATGCATCTGTTAGCACAAATTTGCCTATCGAGATATATGTGGTTGCAAAATCCACTATGTTGAATCCATGGTAACCTAAAACACGATCATTTTTCAAATTAAAAAGTTTGAATACAAGTGATTCATTCAATTACAAGTCTAACAACCTAACTCATCCAGAGATATATTTGGCCCTACACTATACTCGTTAACAAAACAGAATGAAATGGAGCCCAGAAATAACACTAAAATACTTAAGCTTAAAAGATGGAAGTCAACTTTTGAATTCTTGTTCAGCTTGCCTTTACTTCCCAATTAAAGCAATGGTATCATCTTAGAACTTGAAAGGTAATAATGCCATATGGACGCAACATACCCGACAACTGGACACAGAATTATACCCAGTATTTGTGCTTATATCTAGCCTATCAAAAAACAACTATAACATAAAAGATGTGCTTCGCAACTGAGCACAAATGACTGAAGTATTCACTTCTTAGGCTTGCCTTATGGTACCCCTCACTATCATAAAAACATTCCCAAATAAATGGCTCCTAAAAACACACAAATGCTTTTAAAAAGTGAAAATAGTAAAAAAAAAAAAAAAAGGGAACATTAATGTCAGGAAAAAGTCCATTCAGGCCTTCTATTGACTATGAAACACTTAGAAGAATGTCAGGCATGCAGGTGCTTTTGCTGATTTTGGCATTACCCCACAAGTTACTCCAAATTTTTGCATGACAGCACTAGATGCAGGGCTTCCACCCAATAACTGAGCAGGAGATGATCTAGTCCTTGCTTTGTCTTCTTGATCTGCACGGAAAAAAGTTCCAGTTTTAATCATTTAGAGGACCTTATGCACTCCACTTTTAGGAAGTTGTGGGAAGATTCCTTTCTTCTGTACATACCTAACAGTTGAAAAACTACAGAAGATTTTCCAGAGGTCTTTGGGTTTCCAGTACTGCAATGACAAGCATATGTCAAGTACTATAGGTGCACTCTCACAAAGTCCATTTTCAGCTGGATAAATCAAAATGAGAAATGCAGTTGATTCTATGCATTGTTGAATAATAAAGCAAGATAACACAAACCTAGACCCTTTCAATGTAGACTTGGTTTCTGATGCCAAGTGCCAAGAAAGAGTTTTTGCTGCTGCAGAACCTGGCATAGCACATTTTAATAGGCGATTTTATACTCTCTTACAAACAACTTTGGAGGCAGGATTTATTTATTATGAGGGTTGGGAGAGGGGGGGGGAGGGATGTTGGGAAAGCCAAATTATAATCCACAAGCCCCCAATGTAAATCATAATACCTGAAGGCTGAAGACGAGATCTAACTTGAAAATGATTTTGCCTTGCGTCAGTTTGAATGAGAGGGCTAAAATGTACCTTCTTATTCACAGAATCTAGTAAAAACACAGGGGAAAGGGTGAAAAAAATATGCCCCTCTACAGACTAATAAGCAATTCAACAAAACACAAGTGGCACCAGACTTACGTGGTAAAATGTAATGCTTGTGGTGTCCAGGAATGATTGCCAGCAACTGCTGCTGCCTAAGACCTTCCTTATCCATATATGCTTTGCAGGTAAGAATTTGCTGATACGAACAAACTAAATCAGTTGATGCCCATCCATTTGAAATTCCCTTCCATTATAGGATGTTGCAGACAAAGTGGAGAAATCACCTGATTCAGACAAGAAACCTTAAGCTCCATGGTCGAGACATCCAATGCTTGCTGCTCAAGAAGGTCAGTTAACTTGGAGGCCACAGTGCCAAGGTGATCAACTGCATTAACGAGGGCTCGAACAGCATAATCCTTCAGGTTATTGAGTACCCTAATTCACAGACGTAGGTTCTTTTGAGCACTTACCCATCTAATAAGTTTGCTTCATAAAACATTATTACAAACATCAGACAACAAATCGAGACATTCATTCTGTAATCCTATCCGGTGAAATCATTACAAAGGCCTTACATCTGTTTCTGCTCGCTGCGAAGATAAGACTTTTCGCAATATTCAGCGGCAGAATAAAGCTGAGGCCTCAGGTTCTTGAGCTCCTGTAAAATCAAAACCATAAGAATCGCAATGCTACAACTGAACAATCTAATAGCCTAGTAGTTAGTCCTCTTGAATCTTGAAAATCAAATTAACAAAAAAAAAAAAAAAAAGTCAACGAATGGCCAATTTGAAACGTTTTATACAAATGCAGTACGCAGAAGCAGCAACAACAACAATCCAACGGGCAGAAAAGCGGGATCAAGCATCCAACATAAACAAAAGCGGATCCGGACCCCCAATCCAAAGGTCAAATTAGAAACACAAATAATAATAATAATAATAATAATAATAAACAAATCAGATATTAATATAAATTACCTGCAAGGCTTTGACGAAATTTTTGCTACGCTCCATGGATACCTCGTCGAAGGTCATGGGCGTATTCTCCAGTCTCGTTTGCTCTTTTTCCATTTCTCCTCCTCACTGCTTCCTCCGATTTTTTTTTTTTTCAGCTCATTAATTTATTTCTTTTTTTTTTTAAAGAACTTATTCAGGAAACCTTATACATTACATAAATAAATTGATAAAAATAAAATAAAATTGGTTGAACGACCCCGTGAGACTGTGTTTAACTAATCGACATTTAAAGATGTCGGCGGTGGGGGGGGGGGGGTGGTGGGGAGTGGTTAGAATTGGATAATGGAGTTAGGTTATGGTAGAAGAAAAGGGCCAGAAAAAGTGAGTGGAGAGAGTGTGGGTGGGAGAGTGAAGAAGAAGCGATTCTGGGAAAGTTAAAAAGGAATCGTGTGTGATTTGGAGTTGACAGCAAGCGAAAAAATGACTTAAGACGAAAGGAATGAGTGCCCCATTATTATTATTATTATTATTATTATGATTTATGGGTAGCTGTTGGTTGGTGGCTGGTAGACTTCATTTGGAAGAACGAGCAGGGGGCCCAATTTGACGGAGGTCGCCTCTCGTCTGGTGTGATATGCCATCTGGTCTAAATGCTCAACTGCATGGGTCAAATTGCAAATCTTGTTGTTCGCCGGTCTGTGTGAAGGCGCAACGGCGAGCCTTCGCGGCCTAAATGCCCGGTTTGGTTTGGTTTGGTTTGGGCGAACCCATCAATGTGTAGACAAATAAGAATTCACATGAACTAAAATAGAAAGATAAAAATAAAAGAACAATGCGGAAATCATGTGATCATGAGTTGAATTCAGCGCCGTGAAAACAGGGTTTGAGTTTATCAAAGTGGGTCCCGTGGGGAAGAAGAAGAAGAAGCGGTGGACCTAAGCCATCCATGAAGATAGATGAATGTTTGTAACCTAAGCCAAGTTTCAATGCAAACAAAGAATGAATGATCCTACCTGGCACAACATTAATTCCTCCATAGCTATAACGCATGAAACCTTGGAGGTGAATTCAACTCGATGCTCAAAGTTCTTCCCATTCCTATCGAGTTTGTACTCAGAAGGTTCCATCTAATCATCGACCACGACAGACATGTCGAAGATCATTCTTGACACAATTGTGAAAGGAAGAAGAGTTTCTCATGGCATACTTCCCTTTTTCATCTTTAGTTGTCATTAAAAACTTTGCATACAATAAATATTCCTAATAACTTCAACAATATCAGCTTGACCAATACATTATGAGAACTTGTTGAAGATGATTATAAAACAAATTGCTGTAAAGAAGCAAATAAATCACTATTAAGTGGTGGACGAAAATATGAAACCCAACAACATTTCTTTCTATAAGCTCTCTACTATTGGACTACAAATCCAAATTTATTAAGATTTAAACAAATCAATGCCCCTTCTCACCAGTGGCACGTTACTAGACACAAACCTTATTTCACAGTGCATTCTTTGCCCTAAAATTTAAAGTCTTATAGCAAATCTTATCTAGTCGTCTCTCTCTTTTTTATCTTTTGAATGTCAAGTTTTATTGATACAAATGCACTAGGTTGCAAAAAATAAACCTGTTGTCCTAACAAAAAAAACAAAAATAAAGAAATCATATAGGATATCTCCTTAAAAGCTAAATTAACAAGCTCTTTATATCCATACCACAAAATCAATATGGCGATTTCTCCCTTATTTAACCAAGGTATTTACAAAATGATTACATTATTAAGGTTGAAAGATAAAGAAAACTTGGTCTTTGACTATATTATTCACATGAATCACTTTTTATGATCAATGGAGCTCCACCTTCATCATTTCTTTGTTGGTAAAGGTTGGTTGCTTCTTTAATTGTAAGAAGCTTTGCCTTGTTAATGTTGGTAATCTTAATTGTCTTGAAAAACATACAAACTACTTTTTCATCATTGTCCTGTAGCACTTTTCTTATGCCTACTAGTCTGCACTTAGCCATCCACATGGCATTTATGTTGAACTTATATGTCCCTTGCAGGGGCAAAGAGTAATTAAGTTCCCATAGTCATTTCTTTTGCTTCTTTATGGGTTAAACACCATAAAAGCTCATTATGAAGTCATCAAGCATGAAATTGCATTGCAACCACTTTGCCTATGACCACCACCATAGATCAACACGAATCAAATCATATGTGTTGTTAACTCAAAATAGCTTACCTGCAAAAATGTGATTGTTCCTTCTTAACTAAATGGATCACACGATGACATAAAACCTGATCAACCATATCTTCTTTGTTAAACATCCTTGACCTAAATCACATCACATCTCCCATGCATCTTTAATTGATCCCAGAACTACCCATGACACTCCTCACCATCTTAAACACAAACACCAAACTACCTAAGTGTGGTGGTAGTGAAGAAACAAATGAGTGATTGACTCTTAGATCTTAGTGTATAGTTGACAAATGGTATCTTAATCAAAGTTCTTAATTTGATGTAACCTTTCCCTTACTAGTAGTTGATCTACAATCAACTACCACCCCATAGCCTCCACTTTCAGTGGTGCCAATTCTTACTATATGCCTTTAGCCCCTCTCTTGACTAGACCTTAAATGCACTCTTGAAAATCATGAAAAGATCTCATTAAGAATTGCCCATTGCCAAAAAAAACTTATCCTTCTCCCCTCTTGTTAATTGGTAAACTGATATAAGATGCATGAACTTGATATACAAGTCTTTCTCTCAATCAAACAACCTCCATCACCTCCTGAACTTTTAAAACCATTGGTCTTGCTTCCATCCACCAAAGTCTTTACCCTCTTTCTTTGTTGGCAGTGCAAAAAAGGTCTTTAAAATCTCATGGCCAATGGTGTCTTACCTTTCCAAACACGGTTATAGAAGTCCACCATTTTGCCATTGCTTTCATATCCTTATCCTTTTTTTGCGACAACAAGCATATGTCTCACCAAACTGAGGACATCTATTGACACCTCGTAGACCAATCCCACAGCTATAGATGATGTTCTCTATATCTTGCTTCTAGTACTTTAGCCTAGAATGTGTTATCTACATTCTCCACCTTCCATAACCATTTGGGCTACAATATGGTGTTAATGTCTCTTAAATTGGCAACCCTCAATCTACCTCGCTTTTTCTGTTAGCATACTAAGTTCCAACAAACTTGGTGTATCTACTTTTTCCCATCTTCCTCAACCTAGAAAAAAGAATTTCTGAATCTTTTTAGGCTGCTCCTCCTCACTCCTTGGAATTTTGAATAATAATATAAAATATACCAAAAGTGATCTTAGACATAATTTCAGGAAAACTAATTACCCACCCTTTAATAGGAAAGGTGTTTTTCACTTAGTTAATTTATTTTCCATTTTTTGAATCACCTATTCCCAAAAGTCCTTTGGTGTGCAAATTCACTCCCAATGGTAGCTTGAGGCATTTTAATGGCAATAAACCTAGGTTACAGTGCTAGAAACTTATCCACCTTTATAACTTCGTTTTGTATACCTTAATCCCATATAGAATCGTCTCTATTAGGTTGAGTTTAAGCCTCGTGCAATGTTGAAAGCATTGGAGGATCTTCTTGCAATTGCTTACTAACTCATCCTTCGCCTTACTAAAAATTATTGTGTCATCTGCAAATTGTAATTGTGTCAGTTTAATGTAATTCCTAAGTGAAATGTTAGCAATAAACCCCAAATCTATGGCTTTTTTAAATAATGCATTAAGACCCTCTGCAACTAGGATAAAAAAGAATGGTGATAAGGGATCTCCTACCTTGATCCTCTCACCATCTAAAATTGATGCATCAGGTTACAATTAATAATAATTGACAATATTAGTGTGGAATTGCATTTTTATATTCATCTACTTTACCAACTTTCAAAACGTATATATTTCATTACCTTGGCTAAAAACATCCCCTTGTCAGAATCATATATTTTCTTAATGTCAATTGTAATAATTACCCTTTACACTTCATCTTTTCGTTGTCTCAATTATTTTGTTGGCTACTAGAACACTATCAAGGATGTTGCGCCCTTGTAAGAAAATTGTTTGAGATTCCTCCACAACCTTACTAACTACCATTCTAAGTCTTTAAGCAAAAACTTTAGCTAATATCTTGTAGATACAACCAACCAATGAGATCGGTTTAAATTGATTGATTTCCATAACGCTGTTAACCTTTGGTATTAGCACTATGAAGGTTGCTATAAGTGCTTTGCCCAACTTACTGTGTTCATGGAAATCATTGAGAAACTTTATTATATCCTTCTCCACTATCTTCCAATAATACTTGACAAATTTGAGGTTCAACCCACTAGTTTTGGAGCTTTATTGTCATTACAGTCTTCAATGACTTCCCACACTTCCTTTTTTGTGAATGGACTCTCTAAGATTAGATTATTTATCCTATCCATCTTATGGAAGAAGCTCTCATTTATCTTCATACACGATGGAATGGATGCTACTAACAAGTCCTTAAATTTGTTAAAATAACTTCCTTTACCCTTGTAGGTTTAGAGAAGATTTCATCACCTGACTTAACAACCTCAATTACATTTTTCCTCTTCCTATTACCTTTTCTTAGCCATCAGAGTCAAGATTTTTGATGCCATTCCTTTACGTCTTTTTTCATAATAGTCTATGATGAGGACCTTCTATGATGATCCAATTTTTATCTTTCTTCTTTACGTGAGAGAGGTCGTACGAATATCAATCAAATGCAAGCACCCAAGAACACATGACAATTTTTACGTGGTTCACGCACAATGTGTAAGCAATGTCCACGGTGTGATAGGATCACTCTTAAATCACATAATCCACTCTTGTTATTAAGGGATACAGTTATGTTGTGGAAGGATCACTCCTTAACCACTTACAATGATCTCCTGATCACTTGCAAATTGATCTCCCAATCACTTGAAGGTTTGATTTCCTAATCACTAGAAAAGTTGATCTCCTGATCACTCCAAGGTTTAATCTCTCGATCACTAAATGAGTTGATCTCCTGATCACTCAAAGGACTGATCTCCCAATCGCTCTAAGAGTCTCTTACCCTTTTTCAACAAGTTTATCAAAAGGTTAGTAATTAACACTTTCTTGAGAAAGATTGCTTAACGTGCATAGGCTGCTATTGCAGTCCTTATTGCCAGCCTTTGCTCAGGCTTTGTTGGTTTCTTCTTTACAGGTTATCTTTGTTGTAGGTTATCTCTATTGTAGGTTCTCTCCCCCTATTGCTGGTGCTGCCTCTTTTAGCCTTGGTAGGTTTTCTCCTTTGCTACCAAGGTTGCTTGCTTCTGCCTTGGCAGGTTCCTTTTCCTGCTGTCGGTGCTACCTCACCTGTTGCCTTGGCAGGTTGCCTCATCTGCTACCTTAACAGGTTGCTTCACCCGCTGCCTTGATAGGTTCTCTTCCTCTGCTGCTGGTACTACCTCTCTTACTACCTTGGCAAGTTGCTTTACCTAATGCCGGTGTTGCTTGTCCTACTATTGGGGCACGTTTTCTCCTCTATTGCTATAAGTTGTTGGACTTACTGTCAGGACACGTTTTCTCCTTTGCTACTGCAAGTTATTGGACTTGCTGCAAGGCACGTTTTCTCATCTGTTGTAGTAAGTTGTTGTACTTGCTGTTGGGACACATTTTTTCTTCTTATTACTGGTATTACTTGCCTTGCTTCTAGGGCAAGTTTTCTCCTCTACTGCTGGTACTTGAACTTGTTGCCTTCTGTTGGTTATGCCTACATTTGTTGCTTACTATTGTAAGCTACTAGTTATGCCTGCACTTGTTGGTTGTACTTGCACTTATTGGTATTGCTGGCTGCCCTTGTTGCTATTGCTACACACCCTTGCTGTTATTAGTGGTTGTGATTGTTATTGTAATTGCTAGTTGTGCTTCACCTGCTGCAATTGCTAGTTGTGATTCACCTGCTACTAGTTGCTATAAGCTACTGGTTGTGTTGCAAGATCCCTCTTTGGTGGCTGCTACACATCCTTCTCTCCTTAGGGTGGTTGTTGCATGGTTTTCTCTCCTTGGTGTGGTTGTTGCATGTTCTTTTCTCTTTGGTGTGGCTGTTGCATGTTCTTCTTTCCTTGGTGTGGCTACTACATGTCTCTTTTAGTTTGGTGTGATTGTTGCAACTTCTTCTTTGATTGGTTTGGCTGGCTGCTGCCTTATTTTTCTCCCTTTGGTTTGGCTGGATGTTGCCTTCTTTTTTCTTTGGTGTGGTTGTTGGCTGTTACAACTCCTCCTTCGGTTGGTGTGCCTACCTCCTTCTTTGGTGGTTGTTGTCACCCCTTGGCTAGTTGCACCTTTCCTTGGTGCTATACTTTTCTTGACTGGCTGTACCTCTCCTTGATGGCTACCTTTTTTGCCTTGGCTAGTCACTCTCTCTTTATGTTCTCTCTCAATTTTCTGCAGCACATATGTCGTTCTCTCTTTGCCGCCTTTGTTACTGTTGTCTCAATTTTTTTGCAGTCCATACATTGGTCTTGCAAGATGCGTGGAAATATTTATAGAGCCTTGAGATTAAGGTTGTACACTTATCAATGGTCAGCATTGATTCCCAAGGGTTGCCTTACAATTAACCGCCATATTTAATTTTTAAAATTAAGGGTTTATGGTTAACATTGACTTCCTAAAATTTAAGGTTAATGGTCAAGGGTCAACGGTCAGCCTTGACCCTTAAAATTTAGGGTCAATGTTCAACATTGACTCATTGACTTTAGGGTTGACCTGCCATAAACAGTTTTGCCCAACGACCTCTCTGTATCTTAACGGCATTTATAACATCAAATTAACAAGAACAACTATGTGAGATACTGTTGACAAAAAATCCAACATTAGCCATCAAAGATGGGCTCAACAATCTCCCTTTTTCAATTTGCTGGAAACACATTAAATCTACAAATCAATAATTAAGCATAAGCACAGCTCCCCTTAAAACATACATCTCCTTTGTTGCATGTACTTGTACCTTTAACTCCCCTTTGTTTTTTGCTTCTCCCCCTTGACAATTTCTCTCTCTTTATTCATTAAGCTATTCCCCCTTTTGATCAGTATATACGTTTTTTGGATTTATGCAAAAGATCTCTTTTTTTTTGACAACAAATCCAAAGAATAATAAAAGAGGGAAGGGAAGAGGGGTTAGAGGCATACCTTAGCCTCTAAGGGGTGGTTGAACACATAATTCAGCCTTAACTTCTGGAACATCTCTTGATAGAGGTTTGGTGAATATAATTGAATGAATGAGCTCCAATGACTTCTTTGTTTGAGTTTTCACATTTTTGTAGGTAGCATTCACCATCTTCCCATTTTAACAAGTGCTTCAAATGACATCTTTTTCTTTTCTCAACTTGGGTACATCTTTCACAACTTCATTTTTGGACAACTTGTTGAGCCCTTTTTATCTAAGATGTCTCAATATCCTATGCCACAACAAATTCTTATCTTTGGTGCTTATGTAGCATGTGTTTTTACTTTTGGAAACTTGGTATACGTTTCTATTTTTTCTTTCACCCTTAGTAAGAACAACACCATCACTTAATCTCTTTATCATATAACCATTCTTGTCAAAAGTAACTTCATAGGAGGTAATGGTCACTCAACATGTTTATTAAGAGTTTGTGATTAAAACTTTCCTAGAGAATGATCACCTAATATATATAGATTGCTAGAGCAGAATATAGATCTTTTCCTTCTTTCACTGTCGGTGTTGTTTCACTTGTTGCTAGTGCTGCCCACGCATGCTGCTACTGCTATCCATGTGTGTTGTTAATGTTGTCCATACACACTGCCACGTCTATCTGCTGTTGTCTGTACGCATTGCTGTATCTATCTACCATCTGCACGCGTTGTGCCTGCTGCCTTTACAAGCTATACCTATTGTTTGCACAAGCTGTGCCTGTTGTCTGTGGTCTTTGTACCTGTTGTACGCGCACGTTATGCCTACTATTTGTGTGCACTGCTCCTGTTATCCATGGTATCTGCACCTGTTGTCTGTGTGTGCTGTGCACCCACTGTCCGCGCTCTCTATGCCTACTGTACACGCGTGCTCTGCACTTGCTGTTCACACGCGTTGTGTCCATTATCTGCACAAGCTGTGCCCACCGTCCATGTGCTCTGCACCTGCTATCCGCGTGCACTGTGGCTGCTGTCTGCACCCGCTATTCTTGCTATCCATGTGTGCTGTGTTTGCTGTCTGCGTGTGCTGTTGTTGTTATTCGCACATGCTGCTACTTCCTTATGTGTTGCAGCAGTTTTCTTGTACCACTACTGCTCTTCCCACATATTGCAGCTATTTTCTCACATTGTTGCTACTTTCCTCACACACTGCAGTAGATTTCTTGTGTCGCTGCTGCTCTTCCTAGGCATTGCAGCTGTTTTTTCGTGTCGTTGCTGCTATCCCTGTGCACTACCGCTATCTTCTCACATCGCTATTGGTTTGCTGGTTGATTCACAGACTTATTGCTACTGGTATACCCTTCTGGATGTGCAGGGACGTGTTACTGGTCTGTTATAAAGCCTCCTGGATGTGCTGGTGTGGTGGTCGGCTGTTGCTGTCACCTTTATAAGGGCTTATTGGTGTGGTGACTATATTGGTGAAGGTTTGCTGGTGTGGGTGGTCGGCTACCTTGCTCTCTTTCTTTCCTCTTTGGCCAATTGCACCTTGTTGCTTCTCCTTGGTAGTTGCTATGCTCTTCTTAGTTGGCTGACTTGTTGTCTTTCCTTAGTGGTTGTTTTACTCTCTTTGGCTAGTTGCTTTGCCTTCTTTCTTTCTCTCCTTGGCCGACTGCCTTGCTTAGTGGCTGCCTTCTCTTTTGCCGTTCACCTCTCTTTTTCCTTAGGTTTACCACTCACTTCTCTCTTTGGCCGGCTCTCTTAATTTTCTACAACACACAACCTTCTTACAAGATGCATAGGGGTATTTATAGAGCCTTGAGATTAGAGCTACACATTCATCAATGATCATCGTTAATTCTTACATGTTGCCCTATAATCAACGGCTGAATTTGATTCCTAAAATTTAGAGTCAATAGTCAACATTAACTTCCTAAAATTTAAGGTCGACGGTCAACGGTCAATCTTGACCCTTAAAATTTAGGGTCACGGTCAATATTGACTTCTCAATGCCAGGGTTGACTTGTCATCATCGATTTCTCCCAATAACACCACTACATCTTAACGATATTCATAACCTCACATTAACACATATAATCATGTGAGATGGTGTTGACAACAAATCTAACACTAGCCATCAAAGATGGGCTCAATAATGTCATAGTCAAGTTCCATTTATATGTCATATTTTGGGTTTTGAACTTTTCTAAGTTTTACCTCACTCTTATTATTCCTTTGGAGAACAAATTCTCTTTCTAAAATGCAGCAAGTCTTAAGACAAACCCTTTGCTCAATTATATGGTAGAAACAATATTCTTTAACTATTTATGTATATTCCATAAATAATGTATTTACTTTTTATAGTTCTAAACTAATTAAATAATATACGCTTTACATGAGTATCATATTCCTAAATTTTAAGATATAACAAGGTAGTTGTTGAGCTCGTCTTTGATGGTTAGTGTTGGATTTATTGTCAATACCATCTCACATGGTTATATGTGTTGAAGTGAGGTTATGAATGCTGTTGAGATGTAGTGAGGTCATTAGGAGAAATTGGTAATGACAGGTCAACCTTGGCATTGAGAAGTCAATGTTAACCATGACCCTAAATTTTAGGGGTCAAGATTGACCGTTAACCCTAAATTTTAGGAAGTCAATGTCGACCATTGACCTAAATTTTAGGAATCAAATTCAGCCGTTGATTGTAGGGCAACATATTGAAATTAATGATAACCGTTGATGATCATGTAGCCCTAATTTCAAGGTTCTATAAATACCCCTATGCGTCTTACAAAAAGGGTGTGTGTTGCAAAAAATTAAGAGAGCCTGCCAAAGAGAGAAGTGAGTGGTAAACCTAGTGAAAAAGAAAGGTGAACGGTAAAAGAGAAGGCAACCACCAAGTAAGGTGCAACCTGCCAAAAAGGAGAGAAAGAGAGTAAGGGGCAGCCAGCCAAGGAGTGAGGAGTAGCCACCAAGGAGAGGCAGCAAGGTAGCTGGCCAAGGAAAGAAAGAAAAAGGGCAAGACAGCTAGCCAAGGAGATTGCAGTAGCCACCAAGGAGACAAGGTAGCTAGTTAAGGAGAGTGCAACAGCCACCAAAGGAGAGTGCAGCAACCACCAAGGAGAAGCAGCAAGGTGTAGCTGGCCAAGGAGGAAAGAAAAGAGAGCAAGGTAGCTGGCCACCCACACCAGCATACCCCCACCAAGACAGCCATAGCACCAGCAAGCCCTCATAAAGGTGACAACAACAGCCAACCATCACACTAGCACATCTAGGAGGCTTTCCAGCAAACCAGTAGCACGTCTTTGCATGTCCAAGAGGGTATACCAGCAGTAGTAGACATCCCTGTAGGTCCAAAAGGGTATACTAGCACTAGCAACACGTCCAGGAGGCTTCCCTACATTAGTAGCATGTGCAGGAGGCTTCCCAACAGTAGCAGCACGTCCAGGAGGGTGTACCAGCATCGACAACATGTCTAGGAGACTTCCCAATAGTAGCTGCACATCTAGGAGGGTATACTAGCACTAGCAGCACATCCCTGCATATCTAGGAGGGTATACCAGCAACAGCAGATGTCCCTGCACGTCTAGGAAGGTATACCAACACTAGTAGTACGTCTTTGCACATCTAGGAGGGTATACCAATAGCAAACATCTTTGCACGTCTAAGAGGGTATACCAGTAGTAGTAGCACATCCCTACACATCCAAAAGGATATACTAGCACCAGCAGCACCTCAAGAGGTTTCCCAACAGCAACAGTATGCTTAGGAATCAAGCAAAAAATCAGAAAATGTTGCAGTAGGTCCAGGAATCAACCAGTAAACCAACAACGGAGTGAAAAGACAGCTATAGTGCACAGGGATAATAGCAGCAACACGAGAAAATAGCTATAACCTGTAGGGAGAGCAGCAGCAGTGTGAGAAATCTGTTGCAGCGCGCGGCGAGAGCAGCAGCAGCACAAGAAAACTACTACAACACGTGGGGAGAGTAGCAGCGGTGTGAGAAAACTGCTGCAGCACGTAAGGAAAGTAGTAGTGTGCGTGGATAGTAGTAGCAGCACACGTGAACAGCAGACATAACAGGTGCAAATAGCAAGAATAGTGGGTGCAAATAGCAGCCACAGCGCGCACAGATAGCAGGCGTAGAGCACGTAGGCGACAAGCACAGCTTGTGTAGACAACGGGTACAATGCGGGTGGACAGCAAGCATAGAGAGCATGGACAGCAAGTGTAGAGAGCATGGATAGTGGGTACACAGTGCGTGTTGACAGCAGGTGCAGAGACCGCAGATAGCAGGAGTAGTGCACAACGCTTAGTTATAGCAGGCGCAGAGATGATGGATAGCAGGAGCACAAACAGTAGGTATAGCTTGTGCAGACAATAGGTATAGCCTGTGAGGACAGTAGGCACAGCATGTGTGGACGGTAGGCAGACACGGTATTAATTGCTTCAGACAGCAGCACGCTTGGGAATGAAGCAAAAAATCAAAATGTGCTACAGCAAGTTTGGTAATCAACCAACAAACCAAAAGCGATGTGAGAAAAGAGCTGTAGTGTATGGGGAGAGCAGCAGCGATGTGAGAAAATTGTTGCAACACGTGAGCACAACAGCAGACAGACACAACAACGCGTATGGATAGCAGTAGACAGATGCGGCAACATGTACAGATAGCATTAACAGCATGTGCGGATAGCAGTAGCAGCACGTGTGTACAATAGCGGCAGCACACGCAGGCAACACTAGCAGCAAGTGAAACAACACCGGCAGTGAAGGAAGGAGAAGATCCATATTCTGTTCTAGTAGTTTGTACACATTGAGTTATCATTCTCCAAGAAAGGTTTTGATCACAAGCTCTTGATAAACGTGTTGAAAAAGGGTGGGATACCCTTGGAATGATTGGGATTGAGATTGTTGTAAGTGGTTAAGGAGTAGTCCATCCACAAGTGGTTAAGGAGTGATCCTTCCACACCATAATTGTATTCCTTAATAACAAGAGTGGATTTTATGATTTAGGAGTGATCCTATCACACCTTGGATGTAACTCACACATTATGAGTGAACCACATAAAAGTTGTCGTGTGTTCTTGGGTGCTTGTGCATTAATTTTTATCCATACGGTTGCACTCATATAAAGGAGAAAATTAAAAATTAGATCATCGGTTCTAATAAGCCATAAAGGTTAAATTCAGATTGATTTGTAAAAAGAATATTGCTCATATTGATTCACCCTCCCTCTCAATGTGAGACTTATAATGATCCTCATCAGTAGTCCTTATACCATTTCATATCTTACATAAAATCTTATTAATTGATTTGGATGGAGCATTTTAAAAGATGGGTAGAAATCTTTATGTCATAGTTCCAAAGAAAAGGTTCAAAGTTACATGACTTAACATAAATTGTGTAATATCTCATAATGTTTTTCTTTTCCTTAGAAGAATTTAGATTTATATTTTATTAAAAATTTATAATCATATTTGATATGATTAGTTAGGTAAAATATGAGAAAGCTCATTTATTATGTATAGTTATTAGACTACACATATCCCAATTTGTTAATTTAAATGATTCATTAACTATTTTCCCTTTTATGTAAAAGGTGATTTAGTCATTTTACCTAATAAACAATATTCAAATGTTTCATATGATTTGTGGTTGAAAGGATTTAAGTGATCATCTTTAGGAAATTTGATGATTTTTGTTTCATTAATATCACTTAATTAATAATGTCATATAAGGGACAATAGTTTTCTAATTTAGGTTGATGTATACCTTAAGAACACACATTTCTTTTAAGGTTTACTTCTTTTAGGTTTCGAAAGGGAAACTTTTCTAAGTTTTGTTTATTTTAGTATTACAAAAACTTTGCCATTTCTTTTTAAATGTCATATGCCATTATTGTTGTCCTTTAAATACCATTAGACTATATTGTATTTTCATTAAGCATATATGTTTTAGTTTTTCTCTTTTTATCTTAGAGTTAATTCATAAAAAAGAATATAGGATAACATTCCATAAGGAATCCTTATGTAGTAATAAATATATTTAATAGCTTAATTAGTGAATATATCTTATATAGGAGTTCATCTTAAATCGAGAATAACTCTGAGATAAAAACTATGAGATCAAGTTAGTAATTAACTTATCATCTATGATAAAATCTACTTGGCTTAATTTCTAAAGAATAATCAATAATCTTCAAAACACTTGCTATTCACTAAAGATCATTTTGTCATCTCATAGTGAAACAATTCCTTTTTAGATTCTCTTTCCTCTTAGTCTTACCATGTACATAATTCAACTTATTGAGGGACAATCATGATAACCATAATCTTATGCTATTATCAAAGTTTAAGAGATATATTAGCTAGCATTATATATATTACTAGACTATTATCATCTTATGATGTTAATAAATCTCCTAAGCTTTATTAACAATATCCTTAACAAGATCATATTACATGAGCTTATTAAGGACAACTAGACAAACTTATTTTGTCTTATTTGAGAATAATTTTCAAATAAATATACTAGTATAAGAAATTCAATTTAGTAAGTTTATTAGCATTCAATATGTTAATAAGAGATAGGTTAAAGATAACTATTACATAGCTAATGTTTTATTTATTATATTTAATTAAATTATGATTCAATTTTTAAATTAAGGTTCTTATTGCAAATAGATATCCTATTATATTAGCACGTATTCTCAGATTAAAATTTCTATTTCAAGTAACTTTTTAATCCTATTAGATTTCATTGTTGAATTAGTCTTATTGTTCCAAATAGAAGTCTCATTAGCATTAGAAAATAAATTTTTAATGAAATAAAAATCTAATTAGATTTATTTCTTTAATACTAATCTAATTAAGATGCTTTAATCAAATTTAGTATAGGTTAGATAATTTGGTATATCAAATATACCAAAGCATGCAATAACAAGGCTGAATTTCATCTTGTTGATAGCTTGTTTTGGCTTTGTAAAGCCAAACTTGACATAGGTAATTATAATTTCCAAGGCATAAAGTTGAACACAATTTGATAATTTTTTTTCTAAATTTTTTTGACCAAAATCAAATTGAAGAGAAATCATAAATTTATTATAATACTAAATTGACTTATAAATGAATCAAATTATAATCAATAATAATTAAATGTGTAATTGAATTATATTCTTTCATCATACTAATGTTCTAATGATATATAGAATATGAAATTAGTGTATACTCTATATTGTGTAATGATATTAGTTCTTGAATATTTATAAAGTCATTAATTCAATAAATAAGATCATAACTCCTTATAGATCATCATTTTATTTTATGCAAAGGTTTTTTCTATTAATGTTCATTAGAAACAAACATTTAATTCTTTCATAATATTATTGTAGAATTATTCCATATTTTATATTATGTATTTTTTATATTTGATATTATGTATTTAAAACTTTATTGTAAATATCTACTATGTAACATTCAAACAAAAAAAAAATATCTACTATGTTGTTATATGTGTTTAGTTATTATCTTTAATACTCAACACATATACTTTGCATATATGACAAATTAATTGAAGAGTGAAAACTATTAGGTTAGTAGGATTTTAGAAATTTTCACATAAGAACTTAAATTTTGCACAAATTTAAATAAATTAAAATCATCTAATATTATTATAAAAGAAGATGATTGAGAACATTGGGAACTTTCAATTCTTTGAATAATTTTAGATTATTGTTAATCTATTTCCATATTGGTGCAAAATGAATGGTTAAAATGTTAGTACTAATTATTGATAAATGTTTCAAGATCATTATAACCATAACTATAAAGAATATTGTTAATAAGTTTAAAAAGAAGGATAAGTTAAATGGTGAAAACTATGTTGTTTGGTATTGTAAGGTTCAATATATCCTTGAAGAGCATAAAGTATTGGCAGTTGTCAACTATGTTATGGTAAAACTGAGGAAGGGTTCCTTAACTTAACAAAGGTAAGACCATAAGGCCTTTAAGGTTTGGAAAATAAAGAATAACATGACTTTTATAGTTTTGTTTAAAAATATAAAGTCTAATCTCATCCAAGAGTTTGAAAAGCATGAGATTATCTAAGCAAAGTAGTTGGTTTTGAAGTACTTTGATCACTTGAGTAAAAGAGTTAACGATTAATTTTGAAGTCTATATGAAAAAGCCATATCATAACATTAGGCAACACTTAAGGGTGATGTGTAATATGATTAAAGAGCTTAAAGCAACAATTCATACCTTTGTGGATGAGTAATAAGTTCAGATTGTCATTTGCTTCATTCCTTCAAACTACGATCGCATAAAAATTAATTTGATGTAAAATGAGACTATTAAGTTCTTTGAAGATATCTTATGCCATTTGATTTTAGAAGAGAAATGCCTTAGAGTTAAAAGGTTTTTTTTGGTTTGAATATGAGTAATATTATAAGCATTATAAGAAAAGAAAAGGGAATGGAGAACCATAAAGGAAGAATAAAAATGATTGTCATAAGAGGTGCTATGGCCAAAAAAAAAAAAAAAAGGATAAAACCAAAATAATATACTGTAACTATGGCAAACCATGTAACTAAAGATTGAGAAGTATATATAAAGTACTGTCAAATTGGAGCTAGTTTAAGATAAGTGTATATTAGTAACAATATGAGGGTAAAAGTCAAAGGGATTAGCATTTGTAAATTAGAAATGTGAGATAGTCAAACCTTTACTATTTTATGATGTTCTTTATGCATTTGAAATTTAACAGAATCTTATTTCTGTTATGAAAAATGCATATGTTGAATTTAAACCTAAGATGAAATATAATGTTAACAATCAAATAGACCCCTAGATGAAATTTAAAGTGAATTCAACACAATTATATGGTAGGAACTAAGAAAATTGAGTGATGGTATCAATTGGCTAATTTGGCCATAAAAGGGAATAATTAGTGAAACACCCTAAACAATTCAAAAACCCTCTCCTTTATTATGTCAACAACATTTATATCTATAGTTTATGATACATTATGGAAAAGAATTTCTACATTAAATTGTAAAATAACTCAATCATCTTTCCTTTAGCAGCAATATGGAAGTTTATTGGTAATTTGATATAACCCAAGTTCAAATTCTCTTAGTATATTCTCTCTTGAAAAATGACAAGGTGTGAGTTGAAGTGTTGTTGGGTTCCAAATTCGATGAACACTTTGACTAGACGTGGGAGAGTCCTATTCAAAACCATAACTACTCAAGTAGCAGGTCTTCTTTACGGGATGTTAAATTAGGATGTTAACAAATAATTCTTAGCCTAAATCTGCAAGACGATGACTAACTTTCCTACAATGCCTTTTTTATTGTTCCTAAAATAAAAAAGCCTTCTTCTTTTTTATATTTTAATGATACCTTATGGTCATGAATAATGTGCATAAATTTATACCTTTTATTGTGATGTATGTGGCCTAAATTAAAATCATAAGTCATAGTTTATTATTTTAACTCAATACTAAATTTTTTTAACATCAAGTTGCATAAATGGAACTAAGAATCTATACAACTACATTAGATTGCGAGCAAAATGGTCTCTTGTGCTGAAAAAAAAAAACAAAAATTCATTAGCAAAACAACTTACATCATCATTATAAAAGACACATAACTTCTCTTAACTTATAATTTTGGCTTGTCATGTCCCTAAAATCCAAGCCATTAAGTCCGAGCAAAGCCAATATTAAAAAACTTACAAAAAAGAAAAATCTATTATAGAGGAGAATTAAGTTTTATGCTACATTTATTAATTCTTTATCACTAATCATGTAGTGGGTAGTCAAAATATAGAAAAGGTATCATTTAATTTGGTATTTTCTTTTTGGTATTAATATTCATTGATATTTAGCTTAATTAATTGTAAATACATCTTTGTCATTGCATCAACTATTAAAGACATAATGCACACCTACTTGATTTGTATTTTACTTTTATTTTTATTATTATGGTTTGAAAAGGTTATTGACATTATGAACTTTTAGAGAACCTACTATAGGTCCAAAAGTCTAATGTAGCTACTATTATATGAGCAAGAAGCCAATAAACCCCACTTGGCATATGCTTATATCACACTTTCATCTTCTTCACTTACTTTAGTTATAACCAAAAGAAACCTTACTAGTAAGAGGAGACATATGTCATCCAA
This sequence comes from Ceriops tagal, assembly GCA_021533255.1. Classification (NCBI taxonomy): domain Eukaryota; kingdom Viridiplantae; phylum Streptophyta; class Magnoliopsida; order Malpighiales; family Rhizophoraceae; genus Ceriops; species Ceriops tagal. Next base: position 4,978,401 of record CM038600.1, read on the forward strand.
GAGACATTTAAACTCCATTCCTAGCACAATTGCCTTAGCACCACACCCTTAATAACGTGTCACTCTACCACACTTGAAAGAATCTTGCAATACGTTTTTGGGACAATAGGCATTATAGAAGAGCACTCAAACATTATATGATAGAAGGTTGGGGTGTCATTGCAGGCACCCAAAAGTAAAACCTATACTCTTGAAAATATATGTAGTAGAGTGAGTATGGATCATTCCCATGAAGAGTGTTTAGTGATACTTAGGTTGCAATGAATAAAGAAGGGGGTGTTTTGAATATAATAAATTAATTTAACAAAATCCAAATAATAAAGGAAACAATGCAACATAAAATGCCAAGTTCAATCAAAGACAAATCTTGGTCTAGGTCAACATCCACCATAGGAAATCCATAATTGATCATTAATGCAAATATATCAATTCATACTCTAAATACTCATTAGGGAACTAATTTCTTATCTCTCCTTATTTGTAGTTAATCAGAACACATGCAGTCTAATTAACCCTAACCACTGAACAACCAAAAGATAAGTGCTAAAGGTTTAATCCCGTAGTAGCTTTAGGAATTAGAAAGATTGATAAGGCTAGACAACACAAGTATACATAGTTATATTTAATTTATTCGTAGTTTTTTCCAAGAGCTAATAATCTTTGATGCAAGAAATCATCAAGTTTGGTTGCTTCATAGATTAGAAGGATCAAACAATTATGGATTTGATATCTAACTTAGTAGTATATTACAACAATTAACCAACTAGTAAGCCTTATAGTAATAAAATTAAGAAAACCATATGAATATATTAATAAAAGAACATTTAATAATCAAAGCATAAATCTAATAATAAACTCAAATTATATCTCACAATTATTCATTCTTAAGTTTCCATTTCCTTCAATTAAGTGTAAAAATTTAGCCATACAGTGCCATGGATGTTAGCATGAAAAAGAGGGAATAAGGCAAAGGGAAGAGAGGTAGTTGGTGTGTGTTTTTTTCATGGCATGGTGTGCTCTTCTCCTTTGCCCACCAATCTCCCCCTTTTATAGGCTAATTACCCTTCTAGAAACCCTAAAAAAATTTCCTGAATATGAAAATTCAAGTATGCCTAATTAAGAAAAAATTTTAAAAATAAAATAAAATCCAAATATAGATAAAAAATTATGTCTTTTTTTGGAACTTCATCCACCGAAATTTCCAAAATAAGAGTTTTCAAATCCATATGTTAAAATTGCAAGTTAAGGGACATTTTAGAATTATGGTAGTGTAAGCACAACAAATTCAAGTCCAAATTCAACATTGATATAGCTTGTATCTCTCAAAACCCAAAACACAAAAGTTATAGAGCTCTTCTTGGGATTTTTATAGCATCTTCAATCATCTTAATTAAACTTGGACAAAAGAGTTATGCTTAAATTATGAAGTAGTCTCAAAATTATCTAGAATTGTCCAATTAACTTTGTTTTATAGTTAACAACTCTAATTGCATCCTAAATCAAAATATAAGAATAATGAGTGCAATTAAGCTCAAATAAGTATAAAAGACTCATTATTAAGGGAGAAGAAATGACATTTTAGATTTTCATTAGAGGTCTTTAACATGCTCCTTTAATCATACCCTTTATTGCTAGTCAATGAAAGCCTTCCAAAGGCATTATAAATGCTCTATAATCACAACCTTATGAGGTAAGCCCAATACTTGGATCTTCATTTTCTCCATTTTTTAGAGAGCTCTATTGACTAAGTATTAAAGTATTGACACTAGGCCATAACCTAACACCTTTTGCCTTCTCTTGTCTTACAAGTCATAGATCCTTTACCAAAAAATAGCCTTACCATTTGGTGTTGTTTATGGGAAAGATAGGTTATATGTCTTGTCCCTTTTGTCTTAAAATCTTTCACCATCTCTTTTCTTTCTTTTATGACAATTGCCAATCTTCTCACACTAGAACATTAGGAGACAATTCCTTTTAACAAAACCTTAACAATGTCTCACACTATAACTAAAGTATAACAATTGCCTTATTTATGAACACTAATCCTAAGCTTAAATAAAGTAGGTTCATGCTATGTAAGAATAAATTAGGGTGCTAATTGCTATAATGGCATTCTTGATTAAAAAACAAAGAGTTTTCCCCATTAAACTGTGAAATTAACCCCACACTAAGAAAGGTATATGCCTAACATTGTTAGTAAACCTAAAAATGAAATCCAAACATTATTACTAGAGGTAATGAAACCTTATTAAAGTCCATAATGATGCCAACCCTTGCTTCTCTTAACCAAACCATAAGCTAAAGACTATCCTTCTCCCCTTCACATGGGTTTGGGAGGCATTTGTAGCTATTTTTAGGCATAATGATAACAAAAGTTTCTCATTATTGGCTCACCTTGCTTAATTATGGGTCTTAGTTGATAAAGGTGTAAAACCTTTTTAAAATAAGGATGAAGTTGTAATGTATGTTGAGAGATTGATGCTTGAAGTCTCTATATTGCAAAGAAAAAAATCTCCTTATCCATATAAAGGTACATTTGATTCTCTTTTTGAGGAGATTTAGGATGCACCTATCCATGAGAAGTTCAAGATGCCTAATTTGGACCCCTAAGATGGAATGTTAGACTTAGCAAACCATTGGAGTAGGTTTCACATCTTTATGTCTTTACATAAAGCATTTAATGACACTATTTATAAAGCATTCATTACCACTTTTAAGGAACCTACTCTGCATTGGTACGTAGAACTCCTTTTTATTCCATTATGAGCTTAGAATAAGCTAGTTGTTTTTGGCTTAATTTATTACCAAATAAGGTAGAAGAAGGCATCAATAATATTGATGGTTATTTGTCAAAATCAAAATGAATCATTCAAAGAATAAGTGGCTTTCTTTAACATGGAGATGTTGCATATATAAGGATTAAACTTTGACTTTGTAGTGATAACATTTTTCACCATCCTTAAAAATATTGCTTCATTTACTTTTTAGACAAGAGGCCCATGTCTAACTTAATAAAGGTCATGTAAAAAGTGGGTAAGTACATTTTAGCTAGAGATGCTTTAAAGGCATATAACAAAGTAGAGGATCATTAGAAGAATAAGGAAGATGAAGATATGGGAGGCCAAAAGGAAAAAGATAAGAGAAGAAGTAGGGCTCTTCCTCTTTATGTAAGGAAATAAAGAAGCCTTAGTCTAGTGTCTTACTAATCAAGATACACCCCTCTTACAACTATCAAGTCCAAAATCTTGATAGAAATCAAAGATAACAACTTGGTCAAATGGCCCCCTCGACCTTATTCCTTTTTGTAATCATGTGACCAAACTAAGTTTTGCTATTTTCATAATGATCATCTTTGTATTACAAAGAATTGTCATTATTTGAAGAATGAGATAAAAGAGCTTATTAGGTAAAAAATTTTGCAAAAGTTTGTACATGAAGAAGAGTGAGGTGGAATGCACAAAATAGAAAGTTAAAACCTAAATTGAAGGAACACCACTATAAGTAGGAGATCTCATTGAGAAGCAAGCTAATTGATAAAGGGTTTAAACATACAAGGTAGCAAGTAACTCCATAAGAGACCAATTGCATTTTCAAATGACAACTTTAAAGTTAATTACCTTTATGATGACCCTTTGGTAATCAATATATCTATAAATGACTTCAACTTGTAAAAGGTGTTAGTGGATATGAGAGTTAGATTAATATCCTGTATTATGAGGCATGCCATATGGACTTTTGAGTGAGTTCATTGATTTGGAGGGTGCAATTGAATTCCTTATCACATTGAGCCTCTTACCCCAATCCATGAATAAAACCTTAAAGTTTATGGTGGTTAAGGCTGCATCCTTTTATAGTGCAACCTTAGGGAGGTTGGTTTTCAAAGCCTTTAATGCCTTCTTTTTCATTAAGTACTTAAAGATGAAACTCTCTACCCCAATTGGGATTAAAGAGGCTTAGGAAGACCAAAAGCATGCCTAAAAGCTTCAAGTAGAATGAATTGAGGGAAAGGGTAAATTGACCAACATCAAAATCATTAGCTTGGACCATAAAGTGAAGGATTAAAAGAGTGGGATACTTGTTAAAGGATTGATATAAGTAACCCTTAACCATGGGAAACTTGGAAAAACTATTAAAATTGAAGAAAAATTAAGGCAAAAATAAAGGAAGAAAATATCATTGTTTTAAGCCATAATTTAAAAGTCTTTGCTTGGGTCTTGATTGATATGCCTAGGATTAATTTTAAGGTCATGCCCCATATATTTAACATAGATCCCTCTTATTTAATCGTCAAGTAAAAGGAGAGAAATATCATGTCTTAAAGGCAAGCTATAATGGAGGAAAAGGTAATTAAACTCTTACAGGCAAATTTCATTGGAGAAATAATCTATATGACATGGTTGGCAAAAGTAATAATGGTAAGGAAATACGATGGCAAGTGAAGAATGTTTATTTAATTCATTGATCTAAATATTGTGTAATTAAAGAACCATTACTTGTTTCTTTATATCAATCAATTAGCCAATAGGACTTTAGGATATAAGCTTCTTATATTCATGGATGCTTTCTTTAGTTATTATCAAATCCCAATGCACAAGTTAAGCTAAGATGAAATTGCTTTTGTCATCAAAAAAGGGATGTAAAGTAATCTCCTTCAACCTTCAGAGCATAAGAGCCATTTACTAACACTTTGTCAAAAGGATGTTTAAACATTAAATAGGCAAGAATGTTGCATTTCAAGTTGATGACAAACTTATTAAGAGCAAAACGTTTTCATATCACATGGCCAACCTTTAAGCAACATTTAACACACCAAAACAATTATAACATAAAGCTAAATCCTACCAAGTTTGTTAAGGTACAATCTGGCACATTCTTGGGATTCTTTATGTCTTATAGAGAAATCACATCCAATCTAAGGAAGATAGAAGTCTGATAAGGACCTTCTTAGGTCTCACACTGAAAGGCAAAAGGAGTGAATCAATGTAAGATATTTATCTTTTACAAGTCTATTTAGATTAAACCTCTGTGATCTATTAAAGTCTATGATCTATCTTTATCTTACTTCTTTATGAGAGAATGACTGTATGAATATCAAGTAAGCACAAACACTTGAAAACACACAAAATGTTTACGTGGTTCACCCACAATGTGTAAGCTATATCCATAATATGATAGGATCTCTCCTAGATCACATAATCCATTCTTGTAATCAAGGGATACATATGATGTAATGGAAGGATCTATCTTTAACTACTGTGGAAGGATCACTCCTTAACCATTTACAATGATCTCCTTATCACCCTATGGGTTTCTTACCATTTTTCAAAAAGTATATAAAAAGATTATGATAAAAACTCCCCTTAAAAAGATCTCTCCACGTGCATAGGCTGCTGTGGTAGAAAACTATGATGAGGACCGTTGAAGGTCTCACACTGAGAGGGGGGTGAATCAGTGTGAGATATCCTCTTTTTACAAATCAATCTGGATTTAACCTTTGTGGCTTATTAGAGTCGATGATTTAATTTTATCTTTCTCCTTTATATGAGCACGACCGTACGAATATAAATTAATGTATAAATCTGTGGCTTATTAGAGTCGACCGTATGTGCTGTTCTTGCTATTCAAATGCACAACTATTGCTGTCCACTTGCGCTGCTACTATTGTCTGCATGCACTCCGCATGTGCTGCTCTTGCTGTCTGTACGCACTGCAGCTACTTATCTCGCACACTATTCCTATTGTCCATGCATACTGCTACTTCTGTATGCATGTACTACAACTACTGTCCACACGTGCCATTATTGTTATCCAAATGCACTGCTACTGTCTGCTCGTGTCGCTGCTGCTATCCGCGAACGCTGTAGTTGTCTTCTCACGTAACTGCTGTTATCCCCCCGTGCTGTAGCTTTTTCTCCCGCAGCTACTACGATCCCCACGCGTTGTAACTATCTTCTTACACTGTTGCTATGCACTGTAGCTATTTTCTCACACTGCTAATGGGAAGTCTCCTAGACATGCTGGGATGTGCTGCTATTGCTGGTATACCTTCCTAGATGTGTAGCTGGTGTAGGGAAGCCTTTTAGATGTACTAGTGTGGTGGTTGACTACTGCTGTCACCTTTGGGAGGGTTTACTGGTATAGGTGGCTGGCTACCTTACTCTTTTTCTTTCCTCCTTGGCTGGCTACACCTTCTTGCTTCTCCTTGGTGGCTGCTATACTCTCTTTGGTCGGTTGCCTTGTTGCCTATCCTTGGTGGCTGTTGCACTCTCCTTGGTTGGTTGCCTCTTGCTTAGTGGTTGCCTTTTTTTTTGGCCGTTCACTTCTTTTTTTCCCTAGGTTTATTGCTCATGTCTCTCTTTGGCGAGCTCTCTCAATTTTTTGCAGTACATACCTTTCTTACAAGATCTCTAAGGGTATTTATAGAGCCTTAAGATTAGGGCTACATGATCATCAACGGTCATCATTAATTCCCATATGTTGCCCTACAATTAATGGTTAGATTTGATTCCTAAAATTTAGGGTTAATGGTCAATATTAACTTCCTGAAATTTAGGGTCAATGATTAACGGTCAATCTTGACCCCTAAAATTTAGGGTAACGGTTAACATTGACTCCTCAACACTAGGGTTGACCTGTCATCACCGGCTTTGCCTAATGACCTTTTTGCATCTCAATGACATTTATAACATCAAATGAACACATATAACCATGTGAGATGGTGTTGACAACAAATCCAACATTAGCCATCAAAGATGGGCTCAACAATCTCCCTTTTTGGATTTGTTGTCAACACATTAAATCCAACAATGCATATATAACAATTGTCGACATTTACAACTCCCCTGCACATTGTCACTTACAGCTCCCCCTAAAACGTGCATCTCCCTTAATTAGGTTTAACTCCCCCTTTTTGTTTCTTCCCCTTAACAAGTTCTCCCCTTATATCCATCAAGTTGCTTCCCTTTTTTATCAATATATACTCTTTTTGGATTTATGCAAAATATCTTCCCCTTTGACAACAAATCCAAAGAATAATAGAAGAAGGAAGGGAAGAGGGGTTGGATGTATACCTCAGCCTCTAAGGGGTGGTTGAATACTCAAGTTCAACCTTTTTAGTCCAAAATGTCCCAATCTTCTATACTACAACACATTCTCATCTTTGGTGCTCATGTAGCATGTGTTTTTGCTTCTGGAAACTTGGTATAAGTTTCCATTTGTTCTTTCATCTTTAGTAAGCATAACACCATCTTTTAGTCTCTTTATTGTGCAATCACTCTTGTTGAAAGTAACTTTATGTCTATCATCGCAAAGCTAGCTAACACTGATGAGATTGTGTTTTAGCCCTTCAACATAAAGCACTTTCTTTGATTTTAACTTTTCTGCACCAATTTCAACAGTATTGATACCTTTAATCTTTAAGACACCATTATTTCTAAATCTGATGGACCCTCCATCATATTTTGCTATATCCTTAAACGTCTTGGAGTCTCTTGTCATATGTGAAGAGTAGACACTATCTAGGATCTATGGTTTTTTTTTTTTGGAAGCTTTTAAGGCTACTTCCACAACCATAGACAATTCTCTTCCTTTTCTTCTTCTTTGGCCAAATTATGGAGCTTATATAGGTGTTTTCTTTTGCATTCCTTGACCGGGTAGCAATGGTTGGCATGTTCTCTTTTACATTCTTTGATTGGGCAGGAATGTCAAACAATCCTTAGCAGCGTGTCCAACCCTTTCACATCTTCTACAGATTTCTCCCAGCAAATCAAACTTGTTTCTTAGTGGAATATGACTTCTTTCCACTTGAGACTGCCTCTTTTCTTGGTAGAGTCTCCCCTAAGACTCTTGCCTTACACTCCTCTTCATTATAGGCTGAATGTTCCAACAAGTATTAGCCTTATGCCTATACTTACCACAGCTCTAGCAATATCGTTTGAACTTAGATTTACTTCTTTTACCAAGTCCATGTCTCTTTTCTTTAGCAATTGGTGTGACAGCCTTCTCTCCATTTATGACAGCCTGTCTCCTTTGGTTGGGAGTCTCCACCACATCTTTTCTAACCCATTTTAACTTGGGTTGATCTTTTTTCTCCATGACATCATTGTGCTTGCTTTCAGGTACAAACACAATCTTCTTATTTTCTTCTACCTTCTCACTTAGCTTCTCAATGTAGTCAAGTCCTTTCTTTCTCATAGAATGAGATCTTTGATTGCTTAGACACTCATCCAACGTTCTAGTAGCATCCTCCTTCATGGCACTTGTTGATGATGACTCTCCTTTCATTTTCATGACTTGCATAAAGCTTTCTATATGCTTTTTTAGCTTGGACTCGGCCTTGTGAAGCTTAACTTGCAAAATCAGCACCTCTTGCTCTTGTGCAATCACCTTAGCATCAAGATCTTCGTATATCTTACCTTGTTCAGCCTCAAGTACGATCAGCTCCTCAATCCTTTTCAAGTACTCCTCCTCTTTTACTTTAAACTCCTTTTCTTTCACCTGAAGATTAGATTCATCAACAACAAAATTTTCATACACTTTCTTGGGATGCTTTACCTCTTTTTCTAGCTCGCTATTTTTTGCAAACAAGCTCTCAACTCATTCTTAAATTGCTACAACTCATCCTCATCCTCTTCTATTGATTCTTCTTCACTTGAAGATTCTTTGATATCATCTACTTGAACGACCAGCACATCCTTTGTAGCATCATCATCAAAATCATCATCAAATTTTCTTCAGAATCCTTTTTATCCAACTTTCTCAAATAATTTCTTCTTTTGGATTTGAAGAATTACTTTTTCCCTTTGGCACTTGAATTTCCAGCTTTAGGACAACTAAATTTCTTTGTTCTTTACCTTAAGGTGGACTCATCATCATCATCACTGCTTGCTTCTACTCTCTTTAGGTAGTCCACGACATGTCTCCACAACTAAAGCATTTCAAGGGTAGTCTTCCCTTGTACTTCCCTTTTCCTTTCCTTATATTATTGGTGATGTACACTAAAACTTTATCTAGTTGAGGATCACCATCTTCTTCTATAGAACTGTTGTCGAATTCTTCTTCTCAGTCTTTAATCTTTAACTTCTTCATTGCCTTGAAAGTCAGCTCCTTCTTCGTCTTAGACTTCTTTTCTTTCTTCATTGAGGCTAATTTCATTTCATAAGCCATTAATATGTTATGTAGGTCATCTAAGGGCAACCTATCTAGATCTTTATCTTTTATGGAAGTGACTTTAGCGTTGTAAGCTTCTGGCAAGGTTTTATGTATTTTCCTTACCATAGTAGCATTGTGAATTTTCTCTTTATAACCTCTGATGCAGCACACAATCTCGTTGACTCTTGTAAAGAATGCATCCATAGTCTCATCATTTTACATCTTTATGTCTTCAAATCTGCTCCTCTAGATTTGTAGCTTGGCTTCCTTCACAACCCTGTCTCCTTCACAGATGTTCTTTAGTTTATCCCAAATTTGTTTGACAGTGTTGCACCCCATCACCTTGGTGAATTCTTTAACTGATAGGGAGATATATAAGGCATTTCTCACCTTTCCATCACATTCCAAGTTCTTCTTATTAGCTGGCATCATAAGATCACCTTCAACATTAAGGATGAAGCCACTAACAACAGACTTAAACACATCAAGACCAAGGGACATCAGATATGGGAGCATCCTATTCTTCCATAACTGATAGTTCTATCCATTAAACGTAGGGATGCCCTTGCTATTAACACTATTCATGTTATCCATGATCTCAAGAAGCAGTAGAGATAAAAGCTCACACAACAATGCACAACTTCACTTCAAAGCAAAAAAAATTGGTTCAACAGAGGAACCAGGCTCTAATACCACTTGATGAAGACTGTTATAGGTCTCACAATGAGAGGAGGGATGAATCAATGTGAGATATCCACTTTTTACAAATCAATCCAAATTTAACCTTTGTGGCTTGTTAGAGCCGATGATTCAATTTTTATCTTTCACCTTTATTTAAGCACAACCGTATGAATATAAATCAATGCATAAGCACCTAAGCACACATGACGATTTTTACGTGGTTCACCTACAATATGTGAGCTACGTCCACAGTGTGATAGGATCCCTCCTAAATCACACAATCTACTTTTGTTATCAAGGGATACAGTTTGGTTGTGGAAGGATCACTCTTTAACCACTTATAGAAGGATCACTCCTTAACCACTTACAATGATCTCCCTATCACTCCAAAGGTATCCCACCCTGTTTTTCAATAAATCTATCAAGAGTTTATAGAAAAACCTTTCTTGGAGAACAATCACTCAATGTGTACAGTTTGCTAGAGTAGAATATGGATCTTCTCCTTCCTTCACTGCTGGTGTTGTCTCACCCACTATCGATGCTACCTACCCGTGATGCTAATGCTGTTCATACGCGTTGCCATTGCTGTCCGCACGCGCTGTTGCTACTATCCACGCGTGTTGCTCTTGTTGTTCACATGCATAGCTACTGCTGTCCACTTGCGCTGCTACTACTGTTTGCATGCATTCTGCACGTGCTACTCCTGTTGTCTGCACACATTGCGGCTGCTTACAGCACACACTGTTCCTACTGTCCACATGCATTGCTACTGTCCACACGCGCTGTAGCTATTGTCTACATGCACTGTTCTTGCTATCTAAGCACGCTGCTGCTGTTATCTGCGAGTGCTATAGTTGTCTTTTTGTGCAACTGTTGGTATCCTCGTGCACTGCAGCTTTTTTCTCACGTCGTTACTATGATCCCTACATGCCATAGCTGTCTTCTCACGCTGCTGTGATCCCTGCATGCTACAGCTATCTTCTTACATTGCTACTGCTATCCTTGCGCATTGCCATCATTTGCTGGTGCACCACCTGCTATTGCATATTGGTTACTTGTACAGGACCCTTGTGTTACTGCTCCACCTCCTGCTAGACTCACATGCTGGTTCTACCTCCTTCTAGTTTGTCTTTCTTGGCTGCTTTGTTGGTTTGTTGGTGTGGCTGCTGCCTTGGTGATGTTTGCTGGTGCGACTACTGCCTTGGTGGTATTTACTGGTGCGGGTATATCCCCCTAGATGTGCTATTGGTGCAAGGAAGCCTCCTAAACGTGTTGCTACTGCTAGGGAGTCTCTGGACATGCTGGGACATGCTACTACTACTAGTATACCCTTATGGACGTGCAGGGACGTGCTGCTGGTGCAAGGAAGCCTCATAGATGTATTGCTAGTGCAGGGAAGCCTCCTGGATGTGCTACTACTACTGGTATACCCTCCTGGACGTGCAGCTGGTGTAGGGAAGCCTCTTAGATGTGCTGGTATGGTGCCCGACTACTACTGTCACCTTTGTGAGGACTTATTGGTGCAGTGGCTATTTTGGGGAGGGTTTACTGGTGTGGGTGGCCAGCTACCTTGCTTTCTTTCTTTCCTCTTTAGCCGGTTGCACCTTGTTGTTTCTCCTTAGTGGCTGTTGCACTCTCCTTGGCCGACTACCTTGTTGCCTATCCTTGGTGGCTACTGCACTCTTCTTGGCTGGCTGCCCCTTGCTTAGTGGCTACTTCCTCTTTTGCCTTTCACCTTTCTTTTTCCTTAGGTTTACTGCTCACTTTTCTCTTTGGCTAGCTCTCTCAATTTTCTGCAATACACACCCTTCTTGTAAGACGTCTAAGGGTATTTATAGAGCCTTGGGATTAGGGCTACACGATCATCAACAGTCATCGTTAATTCTCACATGTTGCCATATAATTAATGGTCGGATTTGATTCCTAAAATTTAGAGTCAATGGTCAATGGTCAATGATCAATCTTGACCCTTAAAATTTAGTGTCACAATTAACATTGACTCTACAATGCTAGGGTTGACCTGTCATCACCGGCTTTGCCCAATGACCTCTCTACATCTCAATGACATTCATAACATCAAATAAACACATATAACCATATGAGATGATGTTGACAACAAATCCAACATTAGGCATCAAAGATGGGCTCAACAAACTAATCTTCTCCTTTCTTTCTGTTGTTCTATCCTTCCTCATTATCAGTCTTTACCCTCTTTTTGCAGGTCTTTGCTTAAGCTTTCTATTGGGTTTCTCTCTGCCTTTGCCAGGTTTCTCTCTTGCATCTATTGTGTTTCTCTCCTACCTTTATCGAGTTTATCTCCTACCTCTATAGGAATTCTCTCTTGCCTTAGCTATGTTTCTCTCATACCTTTGTAGGGTTTCTCTCTTGCTTCTATCGGGTTTCTCTCCTGCCTCTACGAGGCTTCTTTCCTACCTTTGTTGAGTTTCTTTCCTACCTCTATTTGGTTTCTTTCATGCCTCTACCAGTTCTTTTTTGCAAGTTCTCAACTCTCTATTGGTTCTCTCATTTATAGGTTCTCTCCTTTGCAGGTTCTCAACTTTTTGCTAGTTCTTTCCTTTACTAGTTTCTACAACTCTCACTCTTTTTGCTACTCACCTTTTTTGCCATTAGATGCTCTTTCTTTTCTGTTACTAGATGCTCTTTTGTTTTCTCGTTAGAGGCTTTTTCGTTTTTTATGTTGGAGGCTTTTTGTTTTTTGCTACTGAAGGCTCTTTCCTTTTTGCTACTAGATGCTCTTTTTTTTTTTTTTTTTTCTTACTACTACTTTTTCTTCCTTTTCTGCTGTTTCATTTTTTTACTGGTTTTATGTTGTTGTGTTTATGCCATTCACCCTTTCTTATCTCCTCTCTTGGCAGCTGCATGGGTGTTTATATGTCTTGAGTTTAAGGTTGCCTTACCACCAACGGTCAGCATTGTTTCATTGAATTTAAGGTTAATGGTCAGTTTGACTCCTTGAATTTAAAGTCAATGGTCAATATTGACTCCTTGAATTTAGGGTAAATGGTTAGCATTGACTCCTTGAATTTAGGGTCAACGGTTAGCATTAACTCATACCTAGCAAGTGACTTGTAGTGCCACTACTTAACGTAATGCCAAAGGTAACAACTAATGCTTTCTTTATAGCCAAAACATCACCAACAATCTGAATCAATTATTGTTTTTGGTAGCATAAAGTGGGGCTAGTAGCATCTTGATTTCGACCTTGCTTTCTTTATTCATTCTCATCACATTCCACCAATGCCATCTTCCTTAACCCTTGAATAAATCAGCTGCTAAAACTTTGTAAATGCAGCAAACAAATCTTAAAGGTACTTATAACATCAAATTAGCAAGAACACACATATAAGATGCTATTGACAACAAATTCAACATTAGCCATCAATGATGGGCTCAACAATCTCCCCCTTTGGATTTGTTAGCAACACATTAAATCCATAAATCAACAATTAAGTACAAGCAGTAGTGTCAGCCAAAGAAAAAGGACCTTCACTTTTGACATTTACAGCTCCTCTTGAAACATACATATCCTTTTTGTATATAGGCATGATACCAATTGAAAACAACTTCAATTTTTTTTAACTCCCTTTTTTTATTGCTTCTCCCCTTTGACAATTTTTCCCCCTTGGATTTATCAAGCTACTCCCCATTTTGATCAGTATATACTTTCTTTGGATTTATGCAAAATATCTACCCCTTTGACAACAAATCCAAAGAATAATATAAGAGGGAAGGTAAGAGGGGATTAGAGACGTACCTCAACCTTTAGGGGGTGACTGAATATATAAATTTAGTCTTAACTTCTGGAACATTTGTCTTAACAAAAATTTGGTGAATATATCTATAACTTGCTTTGTGGTAGCCACATACTCTATCTTTACTTCATTTTTGTCCACTTTTTGTTTTTTATAATGAAGTGGTACTTTATTTCAATATGCTTAGATCTTGAGTATTGGACAAGATTCTTTGATATATTGATGACACTTTGGTTGTTACAACCAATCTTCTTTGTTTGAATCTTCACATTTTTTTGGGTAGCATACCATGTTCCCTTTTTGACAAGTGCTATAAATGGTATTTCTTTCTCTTCTCAGCTTAGGTACATCTTTCACAGCTTTATTTTTGGACAATTTGTTCAACCCCTTTTGTCCAAGATGTCTTAATCTTCTATGCCACAACAAATTCTCATCTTTGGTACTTATGTAGCATGTGTTTTTGCTACTAGAAACTTGGTATAAGTTTCTATTTGTTCTTTCTCCCTTTGTAAGGATAGTACCATCACTTAATCTTTTTACCGTGCAGCCATTCTTGCTGAAAGTAACTTCATACCCATCATCATAATGTTGGCTAACATTGATTAGATTGTGTTTTAACCCTTTAACATAAAGCACTTCCTTTAATTTCAACTTTTCTACACCAATTTCAATAGCATTAACACCTTTAGTCTTTAAAGCACCATTATTGCTAAATGTGACAGACCCTCCATTATATTTTTCACTTCTATTAGCACTTTGGAGTCTCCTGTCATGTATGAAGAGCAGTCACTGTCAAGGATCTATAACTTTTCATTCTTGGAAGCTTTTAAGACTACTTCCATAACCATTGCCATTTCCCTTTCTTTTCTTCTTTGGCCAAATGTAAGAGCATATGTAGGTGTTTTCCTTTGAATTCTTTGATCTGGTAGCAATGTCAAGTATTCCTCAGCAGTATGTCTAGCCTTTTCACATTTTCCATAAATTTTTTTCAATATATTAAATCTGTTTCTTAATGGAATTTAGCTTCTTTTCACTTAAGATTTTCTTCTTTCTTGATAGAGTCTTCCCTTAGACTCTTGCCTTATATTCCTTTTTATTATAAGCCCATTACTCCAACACATATTAGCCTTGTGCCTATATTTGCTATAGCACCAGCAAAATCCTTCAAATCTGAATTTTCTTTTTTCACCAAGTTTATATCTCCTATCTTCAGCACCTGTTGTGATAACCCTTTTTCAGTCTTCGACAATTGGTCTCCTTTGGATAGGAGTTTTCATCACATCTTTCCTAACCCATTTTAGCTTAGGTTGGTTTCTCTTCTTCATAACTTTAACTTTTAATTTTATCTTTTCTTTGTGCTTACTTTCAGGTATAAACACAATTTTCTTTTTCTCTTCTACTCTTTCATTTGGCTTTTCAATATAAAAAAGTCCATTTTTCCTTATGAAATGAGGTCTTTATTTGTTTAAACACTCATCCAACCTTTTTGGTAACTCCTTCTTGATAATATTTGCTGAAAAGGACTTTTCTCTCACTTCCACGGCCTGTATAAAGCTCTCTTCATACTTCTTTAATTTAGATTTAGTCTTATGGAACTTGGCTTGCAAATTCAGCACCTCTTGCTCTTGTGCAATCACTTTTGTGCTAAGATCTTCATGTATTTTGCCCGGCTTTGCCTTAAGTATATTCAGCTTCTAAATTCTTTTCAAGTACTCATTCTCTTTTATTTCAAACTCTTTTTTTTTTTTCACATGGAGATTAGATTTATCAACATCAAAATTTTTATTTAACTTCTTGAGATCCTTTACCTCATTTTCCAACTTACAGTTTTTATGTAAACAACCTCTTAATTCATTCTTAAGTTACTACATCATCTCTTTCTCTCCCTCTTTAGCTGATTCCTTATCATTTGAGGATTCTTTTTGATCATTTACTTGTGCAACCAACACATTTTTTGCAGCATCATCATCAAAATCATCATCAACTTCTTCAAAATCTTCTTCATCTAGTTGCTCAAGAAATTTCTTTTTTTGGATCTGAAGAGTTTCTTTTTCCCTTTGGCACTTGAATTCCCATCTTTAAAATTGTTGGATTTCTTTGTTCTCCTCCTTAGGGCCGACTCATCATCATCATCACTGTTTGCTTCTTTTCACTTTAGGCAATCCACTGCAAAGTGCCTAATGCCTTCATAACTAAAGCCCTTCAAGGGTAATTTTCCCTTATATTTTCCTTTTCCATTCCTCATATTTTTGATGATGTATGTCATGACTTTATCAAATTTAGTGTCACCATCTTATACTTTAGAGTTGTTGGATTCTTCTTATTGTTCTTTAGTATTTAATTTCTTCATTGCCTTGAAGGCCAACTCCTTCTCTACCTTTAGCTTCTTTTCTTTCTTCATTAGGGTTATTCTTATTTCATAAGCCTCCAATATGTTGTGTAAATCATCCAAGGGTAACCTATCCAAATCTCTATCTTCTATGAATGAAACTTTGGCATTAAAAGCTCCTGATAAAGTTCTAAGTATCTTCATTACCATAATAGCATCGTTGATCTCCTCTCTATAGCCTCTAATGGAGCATATAATTTCATTTACTCTTGTACAGAAGGCACCCACTGATTCATCATTTAGCATCTTTATATCTTCAAATCTGCTCCTTTAAATTTATAACTTAGCTTGCTTTAAAACCTTGTCTCCTTTATAAATATTCTTCAATTTGTCCCAAATTTGTTTGGTTGTATTACACCTCATCACTTTGGTGAATTCTTTGTCTAATAAAGTGACATATAAGGCATTTCTAACCTTTTCATTATACTTTAAATTCTTCTTATTAGTAGACGTTATAGTAGTACCTTCAGCATCAGGAGTGAAGCCACTGATGACAGATTTAAACACATCTAGAACAAGTGATGGCAGGTATGAGAGCATTTTATTATTCCATAATTGATAATTTTGTCCATCAAATGTGGGAAAGCCAATGCTTTTAATACTGTTTATGCTCTCTATGATATTGACCAATAGTAGATGTAAAGATTCATAGTAGCAGTAAAAAATTTCAGATCAAAGTAGGCAGAATGGATCAATAGAGGAACCCAAGTTTTAATACCAATTGATAAGGACCTTTTTGGGTCTCACACTAAAAGGGGGAGGGGTTGATTCATTGTGAGATATTTACTTTTTACAAATCTATCCAAATTAAACCTCTGTGACCTGTTAAAGTCTATGATCTATCTTTATCTTGCTTCTTTATAAGAACGGCTATAAGAATATCAAGCAAGCATAAGAACCTGAGAATACACAGAATTTTTACTAATTCACCTACAATGTGTGAGTTACATCTACGGTATGATAGGATCTGTCTTAAATTACATAATCCACTATTGCAATTAAGGGATATAGAAGATGTAGTAGAAGGATCTCTCCTTAACCACTATGGAAGGATCACTCCTTAACTACTTACAATGATCTCTTGATCATTTTAAGGATTTCCCACCCTTTTTTAAGAAGTACAAAAAAAGATTATAATAAAAACTCTTCTAAGAAATATCTCTCTGAAGTTCCCGACTTCACCCTAGGATTTACTAGTTTGTGATATTGAGAGGGGGGGTGAATCAGTATCACCACAATTTGTAATTCGCAAGTAAGTGAACCTCTTCTTAAAAGCAAACTCTTTCTCAGACTCGATTAAGGTAGATCTATTGCTACGTACTAATCACAATAGTCCCTAAAGTCACCTTTCAGACACCTTGCTTAATAGACAATTTGGATGTTCTTATTTAAGTCTTCGTTAGGTTATGGGTTGGCTAATACTTTAGTTGTGTTCATAACTCAATTCAAAACATAGAACATAAAGTAAATTAAGGACACATGAGATTTACGTGGTTCCGTCAATGTGACGTACATCCACGGTGGTAGGGACTCTCCATTACTGAGACTATCCCCTATACTTGAGAATTCTAGTTACAATGGATGCCTTAATCCTTTGCTCCTTCCACTATTGCAATTACTAAGCAAGTACAATACAAAGAGTGTCACTTACTATGTCTACCCTTCTTCTAGCTTGTCTTGCCTCTGTTGAATTGAAAAGGCTACTTCACTGCCGCTTTGAAGTTCACTACAACGCTTTCTAACCTCTCTTGAAGAAATCTGGAAATACGTTGAGTTTTTTTCGATGCTTCGTCGAAGTTCTTCTCTACATTGTCTCACACAACTCCTACTTTCACCATCTCACGGTCTCACTCGTCTCCTGATCTCACAGCCTGCCTTACATTTCTGGTTTGGCATTTCACGTCTCACGCATGTCTCTGGTCTCACGTCGACGCACGTTCTGGTCTGACGCCGACGCATGTTTTGGTCTCATGCCATCAAGCCAAATCTCTCTCACTGTTCAGTTGGATCTCTCTCATCGTCTGGCTAGATTTCTGTCACCGTCCAGCTGGATTTCCTCTGTTCTGCCGTCCACCCTGTTTTTTCGTCCACTCTATTTTATCGTCAACTCGTCCTTTCTCTTGTCGGTGGTTATGCGTTTCTCATGAGTTTCTCTCTCTTGCCGTCACACGGTTTTCTCCTTGTCGTGTCATCCGTTTCTCTCCTGGTGGTTGTATGTCTCTCACGGGTTTTCTCTCTCACCGTCTAGCCATGTTTTCTCTCTCACCCGTTCCAGATCTGGTCTGGTCTCACTTGTTCCAGCTCCGATTTGGTCTCATTCATTCCAGATCTGGTCTGGTCTCACCCGTTCCAGCTTTGTTCTGGTCTTGGCCGCCTTCGGTTTTCTCTTTTGTCGTTCATTTCTCTCTCTTGCTATCCACTCTAATTTTGGCCGTCACGGATCTTCTCCCTTTTCTGCTAGTGGTCTAATTTTCTTCATCCTGCCGTCTAGCCTCCCTTTGGCCGTCTCTTCTTTTCTCTGTTTTTATCGACAATTCTCTCTCTCTTCCGTATCGTTCTGCCATCACCCCCCTTTTTTTCAGCCGTTTCGATTTTCTCTCTTTTCTACCGATGGTGTAGGGTTGCCGTGTGATTTTACTTCCTTGTCCCTCCATGTAACTTCAAATTACTCTCTTGCCATGTAGCTTCAAGTTACTCTCTTGCCATGTAGCTTCAAGTTACTCTCTTACCCCTCCATGTGGCTTTACTTTCTTGCTCCTCTATGTGGCTTCAAATTACTTGCATACTTAAATCTAGTTGACAACAATTACAACCCATATAAGGCTGTGGGAACAACAATCTCCCCCTTTGTAATTGTTGGCAACACTCACAACAAAAGTCATTATACAGCAATTTCAACTCCCCCTAAATATGCACTCCCCTTTTCTTAACAGCTCCCCTTGCACTGTTGCTTCTCTCCCCCTTTGCCAACCAATTACAAATTTGAAAAACTCACAAAGTGGAGATGGAGGATTCACCTGAACTTCAGGCTTAAGGAGGCATTTGCATAGACAAACTCATTCTGTGCTTTTCAAATAGCTCTATAGACAGAGATTTAGTTAGATCATGTGTAGCCTCTTCAACAGATTTAGGTTCAACTAATGAGAGTAAAGCAGTAACTCCCACAATTCTTCTTCTTGTTGTAACTCCTGCTGATGGGTCACCTATGATCTGATTTTCTTGATGAGCACTGGTCCCTGTTTTCTTTGGCTTTCTTTCTTGCACAGTCTTAATTGCAAGAGGATCTCTTTCTTCATCTTCAGACTCACTCTTCTCCGAGTCTGAACTTACTTCTTGTTCCTTTTCTTCAAGTTGGTTTGATTCTTCATCTACATTGAAGTCATCTTCTTCATTGTCCTCAGCTTCTCCATTCTGCATTGTTTTCTAGTTCTTATCTATTCTCACATCATTGGACGTGATCACTTTTCCCAGCTTATGCAGGAAAACTCTGTAACCTTTTGTCTTTGTTGAGTATCTCACAAAGATGCCTTCATCAGACCTAGCATTGAATTTTCCCAAGTTTGCTCCTTGTTCTTCACAAAACATGGGTTGCTAATGACTCTGAGATACTTGGCTGTTGTCTTCTTCCCAGTCCATAGCTCATATGGAGTCTTATCAGTATTGGGCCTTAGTAATACTCTGTTTAGTATATGTACGGTTGTAAATGTTGCTTCTGTCCAAAATCTTGTGTGAAGCTTGGATTCCAGTAGTAGAGTTCTCACCATTTCGACCACAGCTCTGTTTTTCCTCTCTACCACCCTATTCTGTTGAGGTGTTCTTGTTGCTGCCAATTAATGATGAATTCCATGCTTCTCAAGGTAATCTTTAAAAGCTTTATTTGTAAATTCAGTGCCTTGATTTGACCTCAATACTTTGATCTTCTTTCCACTCTCATTTTCAGCCAATCTTTTGTATCTTTTGAAGCAATTCAGAACTTCTGACTTGTGTTTGAGGTGCATGATGCAGGTCCTTCAGGAATAATCATCAACAAATAAGATGAAGTACCTCTCACCATTCAACCATTTTGTCCTCATCGGTCCACACAAATCAGTATGCA
>CM038600.1:4998589-5040894 GCA_021533255.1 Ceriops tagal
AATGTCAAACACTACTTCAGAATTGAACTCTTTTATCTTATACTGCTTTTTGGCATGTTTCCCTTTAGAGCATGTTGAGCAAACATACTCTCTATCTCTCATGAGGTCAAGAATGTCTCTAATTGCATAAGTAGTGGTCAGCTTCCTCATGTTCTTCTATGTTAAGTGTCCCAGCCTCATATGCCAGAGTTGATTTTCTTCTTCTTTCGTGAGTAAATAGCTGTTTATCTTGTCCTTATCAATCACATATAAATTTTTGACTATTCTCTTCCAAGTTGCAACAGTATTGCCTTCTTTACACTTTACTTGGCAACCTGTTTTTGTAAATATCACTTTATGGTCTTCATTGCATAGTTGGCTGACAGATGCTAGATTATATCTGAGTCCTCCAATGTGCAGAACATCTTTCAGCTTTCATTTTCCAATATTTACTGACCCCTGACCACTGATATTGAGTGAATTATCATTGCCAAACTTGACTCTGCCTTCTCTTGATTTGTTTAGCTTTGATAATTTACTTCTGTCTCCCGTCATGTGTGAAGTGCATCCACTATCAAGGATCCATTACTTATCCTTGCAATCAGCCTTTAGTGCAATTTCAGCTATATTAGCCACCTCCTTTTTTACTCTATATTCTTTCTTTTGAACTGGTTGGAAGATAGCTTTCTCCTTTTTCTTAGCTTTGACTGCACCACTTAGTTTCACTATGCCATTGAGTGCCTTCTCTTGCTTAGGGAGAAGTGTCATGCATCTCTTGGCATTATGACCATCCTGCCCGCACCTTTCACACTGTTCCAAGTTTGCCAATATAGCAAACTTGTTCGTTGAAGCTACTGGTTTGGGCTTCCACCAACAATCCTTGTCAGTGTGTCCTTGCCTTTTATAGTATGTGCAAGAACTCACGACAGGTGTTCTCCTCTGAGTTTTGTATTGTCTTCCCCTGTATGCAGTGTCGTATCTTCTCAAGTTGGAGACATATACTGGCCTTTTCCACCAGCAGTTACTTGCCTTATGACCCCAAACTCCACAATAAAGGCAATGACCTTAAAACTACCTCTTCTTAGGTCTGATCACAGCTTGTCTTCTTCTGTTCATCACTTGCTGTGTAGGCAAAGTAGCTGGCTTCTTTGCTTGTGTGACTTTCATTTTAGTCACCTTCTTCTCCTTCTTCTGTTCAGCCATAGCCCTCTGCTGGCTGACTTTCTTTTCTTCCTTCTTGTTTGCCACCCTAGGTTGTTTCTTCAGATCTTCTTTATTCTCAGCTATCTTCTTTTGAGTCACAACCTTCTCTTCTAACTTCTGTGGGACATTCTTATTTTCTTTAGCCAATGCAGCCTCAGATTGCTGCACTTTCTCTACATTCTTCTCTCCTTTTGCAGAACTTGTTTCTCCTATCATTTCAAGCTTCTGCAAGTTCTCTTTGCTACTTTTGAGTTGTTGCTGAAGTCTCAACAACTCTTTCTCTATTTCTTCAATTTTTGAAGCCCTTGAGCCAAGTTCTACTGTAAGGTCTTCACATATTTTGATCTATTCTTCAAATCTTCTCTTCAAGTCAATATGTTCAACCCTTATTTCATCCTTTTGACTTTCAGCTTCCTCAGACTTTGCTTCAACTTGTTTTATGTGAGCCTCCAACCTTTTTATGGTTCTACCCCTTTTGATTATCTCCTTTGAAGCTGCTTCCAACTTAGCTTCAAGATCTGGTTCTTCTTCATCAATCTCCTCTTCCTTTTTAGAGGTTAAACTACCACCTTGAACTGATGCCATAAAGGCCTGCTCATCTGATGATTCTTCATCTTCCTCCTCATTAACTTCTTTTATCTGACTCACATAACTCTTGAATGAGCCTCTCTTCTTCTTTTGTGGGTTGGCAGTCTTCTTGCTAGACTTTTTTGATTTGAATGATGATCTTCTCCATCTTGAATTCTGCTCATCATCACCATCCTCATCTTTATCATCAAGTTTCACTTTGCATTGAAAAGCAAAGTGTCCAGTCTACCCACAATGATAATATCTCAAGGACAATTGTCCTTTTCCCTTCTTAGACCTCCTTTTGAATTTCCTTGTGAAGTAAGCCAATACTTCACCTTTACTTTCTTCCTCATCATCATCATCATCATCCTTACTGGATGATTCTTCCTCTTCTTTTATCTTCAAGTGCTTCATAGCATTGAAAGCTGCCTCCTTTGATACCTTTGTTGTTGTAGAGCTTTCAGCTGACTTTATCCTCATCTCATATGCAATGAGATTGCACCGGAGATCATAAAGAGACATAGAATTGAGATCTTTACTCTCCTCTATGGCTGCTACCTTTGAGGCAAACCTCTTAGGCAGAATTCTCAAAATTTTCTTTACAATCGATGAGTCCTTCTTGTTCTTCCCATGACTTCTCAAGTCGTTTATAGCGTCAATAACCCTGGTGAAGAACTCTTGAACTGTCTCATTCTTCTGCATTCTGAGAGATTCATATCTCTTCTTGAACACTTGAAGCTTAGCCTCCTTCATTCTGCCATCACCTCTATAGACTTTCTGCAATCTGTCCCATATCTCCTTGGCAGATTTGTAGTCCATAACTTTAGCATACTTAGCATCTGTCAATGTTGAAATGATGACATTTGAGGCCTTCCCATTTATCTTAAACTGCCTTAATTTCTCTGGGGTTGGGTCTTTACCTTTTTCTGGAGCCACAAAATCCTCTTGTACACATTTCACCATGTTCATGCCCATGGTTGCAAATACCACATCCATTCTTGCTCTCCACATATGGTAGTTGGTTCCGTTGAAGATTGGAACCTTCTTGTTGCATGTAGTGCTGGTGCTGGTACCGGCTTCCATTTCTCAGTATGTTGAACAAGTCAAACTTCTAGATCCCTTCAAACTAGTACACCAAGCTGTTAAACTTTAAACTAGTGAACCTGTGCTCTGATACCAATTGAAGTTCCCGATTTCACCCTAGGATCTACTAGTTTGTGATACTGAGAGGGGGGTGAATTAGTATCACCACAATTTGCAATTCGTAGGTAAGTGAACAACTTCAACCATTTCTTAAAAGTGAACTCTTTCTCAGATTCGACTAAGGTAGATCTATTGCTACCTACTAATCACAATAGTCCCCAAAGTCACTTTTCAGACACCTTGCCTAATAGATAATTCGGATGTTCTTGTTTAGGTCTTGGTTAGGTTATGGGTTGGCTGATACTTTAGTTGCATTCACAACTTAATTCAAAACATTGAACGTAAAGCAAATCAAGGACACACGAGATTTATGTGGTTCCGTCAATGTGACGTACATCGACGGTGGTAGGGACTCTTCCTTACCTAGACTATCCACTATACTTGAGAATTCCAGTTATAATGGATGCCATAATCCTCTTCTCCTTTCACTATTGCAATTACTAAGCAAATACAACACAAAGAGTGTCTCTTACTGTGTCTACCCTTCTTCTAGCTTATTTTGCCTCTATTGAATTGAAAAGGCTGCTTCACTGCCACTTTGAAGTTCACCGCAATGCTTTCTAACCTCTCTTGAAGAAATATGGAAATACGTTGAGTTCTTTCCGATGCTTCGCCGATGTTCTTCTCTACGTTGTCTCACACAACTCCTGCTTTCACCTTATCACGGTCTTACCCGCCTCCTGATCTCACGGCCTACCTCACGTTTCTGGTTTGGCGTTTCACGTCTCACGCACGTCTTTGGTCTCATGCCAACGCATGTTCTAGTCTCATGCCGACGCACGTTTTGGTCTCACGCCGTTTAGTTGGATCTATCTCACCGTCCAGCCGGATTTCTCTCATTGTCCAGCTGTATTTCCTCTGTTTTGCCATCCACCTTGTTTTTTCGTCCACTTTGTTTTGCCATTGACTCGTCCTTTCTCTTGCCAGTGGTTGTGCATTTCTCATGGGTTTCTCTCTCTTGTTGTCACACGGTTTTCTCCTTACCATGTTGTCCATTTCTCTCTCGGTGGTTGTATGTCTCTCACGGGTTTTCTCTCTCACCGTCCAGCTGTGTTTTCTCTCTCACCCATTCCAGATCTGGTCCGGTCTCACTTGTTCCAGCTCCAATCTGGTCTCACCCGTTCCAGATCTGGTCTGGTCTCACCCGTTTCAGCTCCAATCTGGTCTTGGCCACCTCTGGTTTTCCTTTTTGTCGTTTGTTTCTCTCTCTTATCGTCCACTCTGATTTTGGCCTTCACGGATCTTCTCACTTTTCTATTGGTGGTCTGTTTTTCTTCGTCCTGCCGTCCAGCCCCCCTTCAGCCATCTCTTCTTTTCTCTATTTTTGCCGACGATTCTCTCTCTCTTCCATATCGTTTTGCCGTCGCCGCCCATTTTTTTAGCCGTTTCGATTTTCTCTCTTTTCTACTGATGGTGTAGGGTTGTTGTGTGATTTTACTTCTTTGCCCCTCTATGTAACTTCAAATTACTCTTTTGCCATGTAGTTTCAAATTACTCTCTTGCCCCTCTATGTGGCTTTACTTTCTTGCCCCTCCTTGTGGCTTCAAATTACTTGCACACTTAAATCTAGTTGATAACAATTATAACCCATACAAGGCTGTGGGAACAACACTCTCCATATGCATAGGCTGCTATGGTAGAAAACTGATCTTCTCCTTTCTTTCTGCTATTCTCTCTTTCCTCACTATCGATCTCTACCCTTTCTCCACCAGTCCCTGCTTAAGCTTTTTGTCAGGTTTCTCTCCTACCTTTATTGTGTTTCTCTCTTGCCTCTACCGATTTTCTTTCCTTCCTCTATTGGTTCTTTCTTTTATAGGTTCTTAACTTTTTGTCGGATCTCTCCTTTACTAGTTTCTGCAACTTTCTCTTTCTATTTCTACAGCTCTCTCTCTTTTTGCCGCTCACCCTTTTTTATCTCCTCTCTTAGCAGTTGCGTAGGTGTTTATATGTCTTAAGTTTAGGGTTGCCCTACTATCAACAGTTAGCATTGATTCCTTGAATTTAGGGTCAACGATCAGTATTGACTCCTTGATGGTTAACATTGACTCATACTTAGCAAGTGACTTGCAATGCCATTGCTAAATGTAATGCCAAAGGCAACAACTAGTGCTTTCTTTACAGCCAAAACATCACTAGTAATCTGAATCAACTTGTCATTTTTGGTAGCATAAGGTGGGGTTGGCAGTATCCTGATTTTAGCCCTACTTTCTCTCCTTATTCTTGTCATATTCCATCAATGCCATCTTCCTTAACCCTTGAATAAATCAGCTATTAACACTTTGTAAATGCAACAAACACATCTCAAAGGCACTCATAACATCAAATCAACAAGGACACATATATGAGATGATGTTGACAACAAATCCAATATTAGCCATCAATGATGGGTTCAAAAAAGTCATTCAAAGTTTCCCATCTTTAACAAGCATAAGAAAGGCCTAAGTTTTAATAAGCATGCTAGTCCATTTGGATAGGCTCATTTTAGGATTTGAGGCCAAGTAGCTCTAATTTCTCTATATATTAAAGAAAGCACCAAGGTACAAATGGACCAAGGAATGAGAGCAAGCTTTTAGCAAGAAGACTAATTCTTAGATAAGAGCTATTTATCTACTTGGTAGTAAGCACACATCTATAATTGATTCTGTACTGGTATAAGAATTTGGTTCTATTCCAAAACTAATATATTATGTTAACAAGGTACTAAAATATAATACCCCAAGATTGACAAGGTAATACTCATTATCATAATCTTGGCCTAAAAGCTTAGGCTATATTTCTAAACTTATAAGATCATTGTCCTTATAGATAACTGCTAAGACTAATCTTGTAAAGACCTAACATGGTAAAAAGAATGTTGTAATGGTTTATGGAATCGGGAGAATTTGGCGTTTAGTTTCTATCCAAAAAGGCTATAAATAGTTAAACACCAATTGATTTCATCTATGATTATATAAGATTTAATAAAAGGAAAACCTTCTTATGAACTCCCATCCTTTGAATGAAACATATAGACAAGTCTTTCAACATGAAGGGAAGTAGCATGAAAATATTTTTTCTAAGAACTTCAAAACATTATCCTTGAACATGTATAAAATTTTGATTCTTAGCCTCTAACAACATAGTTAAATATTAAGCCATAACTAGTAAAGGCCTTTAAATTTTAAAATTTGAAAATAAATAGTAACTCATAACTAGTCATAAGTCAAGTCTTAAGGGAATATGAAGCTATGAAGAAAAATATATTCAAATAACTACGAAAGTGAAGATAATTTAGGAAGACCTTATGAAAGTAAAAGTTCAATAAGCACTTTTAAAGATCCTAATAGTACAAAATGTGTGGGTGGACAAAATCTTTAAATTTCATTCATATCAAAACATTGAAGCAAAAAAACCTAGTTGAATGGAAACCCTAAAACAACCAAGCCTAATTAACTAGTAATTATGAGGGTGGTAGTAGTATAAGCTAAGTTATCATTAGGGGACCCAATTACCAAAATCTCCAGATTGTAAAGCTTTTAGAAGACAAACAAAAGGCTCAAAAAATTAAGTACAAAGTAGCCTAAAACACTCTTTTGGATGGCAAGGTTTCATCTATTAAAGTGCCTAATTAAGGAAAAAGACAATTATGTCTTAGAAGAAATTTATAAAGGAATATGCAGCAATCATAAAAGTGGGAGACTAATGGTGACAAAAGTGCTAAAGTAGGAATTCTATTGGCCTACAACAAAAAATGATTCTCTAAAATTATTGAAAAGGTGTGATAGTTACCAATGATTTGTAAACTTGCCACAACTATCAGCCATCTAACTTAACCCAATCTTAACTCTATGAATTTTTGTACAATAAGGATTGCATCTAATTGGCTTATTCCCAATCACTATAAGAGGCAAGAAATTCATGATAATAGCAATAGATTATTTTACTAAGTGGGCAAAAACAAAGCATTTGGTAACTACAATAGAGACCTAAGTGAGAAGGTTTGCTTATAAAACCATTATATGATGTACAAAATTCTCTAAGTTATTATTATTATTACTTGGAAGAAATTTGATAATCCCAAGTTCAAAACTTCTTATAAAGAGCTAGGTATTCACCTAAAGTTTGTAGTAGTTAAGCATCCCTAAAGTAATGGGCAAGTGGAAGTAACCAACAAATCCACATCTAGTGCTTGAAGAAAAGGCTCAATAAATCCATAAGACAATAGATGGATGAGCTTTTGGCTATTTTATGGGCATATGATAGCATTTTGAGAGCAACTATTGGTGAAACCCTAATTGCTTTGGCATTTAGGTTAAGACCTAGATATCGACTAAAGTAGGGGAACCCTGCTACTACTTTGACAATTTCCAGGAAGACATCAATGAAAAAAGCATTAGAGTCAACCAAGATTTGTTGCAAGAAACCAAGGAGCAAGCCATGGTCAATATAATGGCCTATTAGTAGAAAATGACTTAGTATCACAATAAATGTTTTCAAGAATGACTTTTTAAGAAAGGTAATATGGTCCTTCATAAATAGGAAACTAGTAAGAATTAAGAAGAAGTCAGTAATTGGTATCTAATTAGAAATGTCCATACAAAGTAATTAAGGACATCTAACTCGAAAGCTACAGGTTAGAATAACTAGATTAAACTCTAATTCCAAGGTTAAAATTCAAATTCTTTGAAAATTTACTATTAGTAATGCTTTGAACTTTTGCTTTTTTTCTTCATCTTTAACTACAAGAACTTGTACTTAATCTAGCTTAAGGTAATTAATAAAGAGCAAAGTTCCAAAAATAGACGTGATGTAATACTATTCTCAGAAAGAGGAAACCATTGTCAATGCTCTTGTTTAAGATCAACATATATAAGCCTAAAGATAACAATTAAAAGACCTAAAGATATGGACATAATTTGGTTGGCTAATGTAAAAATGACTCCCTAATTAACGCTTTGTATTAAATCAAAATGTATAAGCCTAAAGGTAATAACCAATAGACCTAAAGAGATGGACATGATTCAGCTAGCCATTGTAAAAATGGCCTTTTGATTAATGTTATGCGTTAAGATCAACACACTTTACCTTAAAGGAAAAAATCAAAATACCAAAAGACATGGGCATAACATGGCTAGCCACTATAAAAGTTATCTTCCAATCACTGCACTATGTTTAGAAAAATATACATGAACACTAAAGGTAAAATAAAAAGAAGACCTAAAGATATTAACATAATTCAAGTAGGTAGCATAAAAAGATTCCCAAATCATTGTTTAATATTAGGATACATTTGTAAATTAAGAGTATAATGCAAAATTGAGTCTTAAATGCAAATGTGGTCCTAAAAGAGACATAAGGGCAAATTTCAAAGAGCATGACAACTGCAAGTTGTCATCCTAATCATACATCATACAACCAATAAAAAAAAAGGTAGAAGAGAAAATTCCAAGCATGGAGATTTTCAAGAATGTCTTTATTCCTTGCCAGACAAAAAATAATGTGGAACCATTAAGACACAAGTTTATAGTAAAAGATATGAACACAGACCTAGATTTTGTTTAGGTGCTAATCAAAATGGAATCTAAAACATAAAATTTCAAAGTGTTGAAAAAGTAGAAACAATAATGTATTTATAAGGCAAAACATTGCCTCCACAATATTAAATGGGGAATTTGAATAATAAAGAGTGGTATTTTATTAATTTCCTGAGAATACATGGGTACACCTTTTCTTGGTCACCTATCTACTAGGAACAATAAGAAAATATAATCATTGTGATCTCAGCCCTTAACAACCCTTAATTAAATAGCTGTAATATCAATTGACATTTTAAAACCAATATGAAGATTGAATGAATATATGACCTTAAGAAGGTGAGAACACTTCCAGGACAACATGGGACAAATTAGCATAAATAACACAATAAATTAATCAAATAAAGATGTGGCAAGCCACTTCCTTTACAACTAATATAAATGAACAAGGCAAAATAAGAAGTTATCTAAATCAAGACTTTAGAGGAGTGGATTATGTAGCTAAAAAAAAACAATATATAGAAAGATTAATTTTTAAAAAAAAGAGTTCAACAGTTTAGTTTTTTCTGCTCACCTGAACATATATACAAAAGAAAGAGAGATAAAAAAGGAGGAAAGAGTTGTAGCTCTTTAGAAATGGGTAATTTGTGTTCAACTTGTTGAAGAAGGGAATTGAAGGTGTTGTTCCCACAGCCTCGTATAGGTTGTAATTGTTGTCAACTAAGTTTGAGTGTGCAAGAAAGTAAAGTCATATGGAAGGGCAAGAAGGTAAAAGCCACATGGAGGGGCAAGAACATAAAAGTCACATGGAAGGGCAAGACAATAAATACGCCCTATTAGGGTTTCATGGAGGAGTATATAAAGGCCAACATGAGAGAGTGAACAGTGCAGGTGTAGTGAACAGTGTAATCGTTGAGAGAGAGATAAAGAGGAGACGGTTGACGGCCGGGCTGAACGGAGAACAAAGGTCGTGAAAGAGAGAAAGAGGAGACGACTGAAGGGGGCTGGAAAACGAATAGAGGTCGGCAAAAATAGAGAAAAGAGGAAACGGCTGAAGGGGCTGGACGACTGGATGGCAAATCGGAAGAGTGAAACGGCAAAGTCCTATTCGGCCAACCAAGTGAGCCGATGGCAGAATAGGGGAAGGAGAGAAAATCTGACACGGCTAAAGAGGAGAGTGGACAACAAAGGAACGACACACCACCGGCACACCAACAATCGGCAGAACACGAGAGAAAGAGAGAAAAATTGAGACAACTATTGGAAAAGAGAGAAAAGAGGTATATGGCTAGAATAGAGGAGTCGACGGGAAGGAGAGAAAAAACACAGCCAAATAAGGGAAAAGGAGAGAAAATTTGGAACAGCCAAAGAGGGGTGGACGAAGAGAGAGACCATCGGCAAAATAGAGGAAATCCGGCTGGACGATGAGAGAGAAATTCAACGGTAAGAGAGAGAAATCAGGCTGGACAGCAAGAGAGAGAGAAACGTACATGAGGCGAGCTGTGAGACAGTGAGATTGTGGGGCAAGGAGACGGGTGAGATCGTGAGACGGTGAAAGCAGGACTTGTGTGATACAACGTAGAGAAGAACTTCGGCGAAGCATCGGAAAGAACTCAACGTATTTCCAGATTTCTTCAAGAGAAGTTAGAGAGCGTTGCAGTGAACTTTTAAGCAGCAGTGGAGCAGCCTTTCAATTCAATAGAGGCAAGAGAAGCTAGAAGAAGGGTAGACACAGTAAGTGACACTCTTTGTATTGTACTTGCTTAGTAATTGCAATAGTGAAAGGAGTTGAGGATTAAGACATCCATTGTAACTGAAATTCTCAAGTATAATGGATAGTCTCAGTAAGGGAGAGTCCCTACCACCGTGGATGTCCGTCATGTTGACAGAACCACGTAAATCTTGTGTGTCCTTAATTTGCTTTACATTCTGAGTTTTGAATTGAGTTGTGAACGCAGCTAAAGTATCAGCCAACCTATAACCTAACGAAGACCTAAACAAGAACATCCGAATTGTCTATTAGGCAAGGTGTCTGAAAGGTGACTTTGGGGACTATTGTGATTAGTAGGTAGCAAGAGATCTATCTTAGTCGAGTCTGAGAAAGTGTTCGCTTTTAAGAAGAGGTTGATGTTGTTCACTTACCTGCGAATTGCGAATTGTGGTGATACTGATTCACCCCCCCTTTCAGTATCACAAACTAGTCGATCCTAGGGAGAAGTCGGGAACTTCAATTGGTATCAAAGCACAGGTTCACCAGTTTGAAGCTTAACAACTTGGTGTACTAGTTTGAAGGGATCTAGAAGTTTGACTTGTTTAGCATACTTAGAAATGGAAGCCGGTACCAACACCAACATTACTTACAGCAAGAAGGTTCCAATCTTCAACGAAACCAACTACCATAGGTAGAGAGCAAGAATGCAAGTGGTATTTGCAACTATGGGCATTAACGTGGTGAAATGCGTACAGGAGGGTTTTGTGGCTCTGGAAGAAGGTAAAGACCCAACCCCAGAGAAGTTAAGGTAGTTTAAGATAAATGGGATGGCCTCAAACATCATCATTTCAGCATTGACAAATGCTGAGTATGCTAAAGTTATGAACTGCAAATCTGCCATGGAGATATGGGACAGATTGCAGAAAGTCTATGAAGGTGATGGCAGAATGAAGGAGGCTAAGCTTTAAGTGTTCAAGGATAAAGTCAACTGAAAGCTCTGTAACAACGAAGGTATCAAAGGAGGCAGCTTTCAAAGCTATGAAGCACTTAAAGATAAAAGAAAAGGAAGAATCATCCAGTGAGGATGATGATGATGATGATGAGGAAGAAAGTGAAGGTGAAGTATTGGATTACTTCACAAGGAAATTCAAAAAGGGGTCTAAGAAGGGAAAAGGACAGTTGTCCTTGAGATGTTATCGTTGTGGGCAGACTGGACACTTTGCTTCTCAGTGCAAAGTGAAACTTCATGATGAAGATGAGGATAGTGATGATGAGTAGAATTCAAAATGGAGAAGACCATCATTTAAATCAAAGAAGTCTAGTAAGAAGACTACCAACCCACAGAAGAAGAAGAGAGCCTTATTCAAGAGCTATGTGAGTCAGATAAAAAAAGATGATGAGGAGGAAGATGAAGAATCATCAGATAAGCAGGCCTTTATGGCATCAGCTCAAGGTGGTAGTTCAACCTCTGAAGAGGAAGAGGAGGTTGATGAAGAAGAGCCAGATCTTGAAGTTGAATTGGATGCAGCTTTAAAGGATATAATCAGAAGGGACAAAACCATAAGAAGGTTAGAAGCCTATATAAAACAAGTTGAAGCAAAGTCAAAAAGATGAAATATGGGCTGAGCATATTGACTTGAAGAGAAGATTTGAGGAAT
This sequence comes from Ceriops tagal, assembly GCA_021533255.1. NCBI lineage: Eukaryota > Viridiplantae > Streptophyta > Magnoliopsida > Malpighiales > Rhizophoraceae > Ceriops > Ceriops tagal. The sequence continues at coordinate 5,010,427 of CM038600.1, forward strand.
AGATCAAAATATGTGAAGACCCTACAGTAGAGCTTGGCTCAATGGCTTCAAAAATTGAAGAATTGGAGAAAGAGTTGCTGAGACTTCAGCAACAACTCAAAAGTAGAAAAGAGAACTTGCAGAAGCTTGAAATGATAAGAGAAACAAGTATTGCAAAAGGAGAGAAGAATGTAGAGAAAGTCCAGCAATCTGAGGTTGCATTGGCTAAAGAAAATACGAATATGCCACAGAAGTTGAAAGAGAATGTTGTGACTAAGAAAAAGATAGCTGAGAATAAAGAAGATTTGAAGAAGTAACCTAGGGTGGCAAACAAGAAGGAAAGAAAATAAAGTTAGCCAGCAGAGGGCTACGACTAAACAAAAGAAGGAGAAGAAGGTGGCTGAAATGAAAGTCACAAAAGTAAAGAAGCCAGCTACTTTGCCTACACAGCAAGTAATGAACAAAAGAAGACAAGCTGTGATCAGACTTAAGAAGAGGTAGTTTCAAGGTCATTGCCTTTATTGTGGAGTTTGGGGTCATAAGGCGAGTAACTGCTAGTGGAGAAGGCCAATATATGTCTCCAACTTGAGAAGATACAATGTTGCATATAGGGGGAGACAATACAAAACTCAGAGGAGAACGCTTGTCGTGAGTTCTTGCATATACTGTAAAAGTCAAGGACACATTGACGAGGATCGTTGGTGGAAGCCCAAACTAGTAGCTTCAAAGAACAAGTTTGTTATATTGGCAGACTTGGAATAGTGTGAAAGGTGGGGGCAGGATGGCCATAATGCCAAGAGATGCATGACACTTCTCCCTGAGCAAGAGAAGGTACTCAATGACATAGTGAAAACAAGCGATGCAGTCAAAGCTGAGAAAAAGGAGAAAGCTATCTTCCAGCTAGTTCAATGGAAGGAATATAGAGCAAAAAGGAGGTGGCTAATATAGCTGAAATTGCACTAAAGGCTGATTGCAAGGATAAGCAGTGGATCCTTGATAGTGGATGCACTTCACACATGATGGGAGACAAGAGTAAATTATCAAAGCTAAACAAATCAAGAGAAGGCAGAGTCAAGTTTGGCAATGATGATTCACTCAACATCAGTGGTCAGGGGTGAATGAATATTGGAAAAGGAAAGCTGAAAGATGTTTTGCACGTTGAAGGACTCAGATATAATCTAGCATCTGTCAGCCAACTATGCAACGACGACCACAAAGTGATATTCACAAAAACAGGTTGCCAGGTAAAGAGTAAAGAAGGCAATACTGTTGTAGCCGGGAAAAGTACAGCTGGAAATTTATATGTGATTGATGAGGACAAGACAAGCAGCTATTTACTCACCAAAGAAGAAGAAAATCAACTCTGGCATAGGAGGCTAGGACACTTATCACAGAAGAACATGAGGAAGCTGAGCACTACTCATGCAATTAGAGACATTCCCAACCTCAGGAGAGAGAGAGAGTATGTTTGCTCAGCATGCTCTAATGGAAAACATGCCAGAAAGCAGTATAAGACCAAAGAGTTTAGTTTTGAAGCAGTGCTTGACATTCTGCATACTAATTTGTGTGGGCTGATGAGAACAAAAGGGTTAAATGGTGAGAGGTACTTCATCTTGTTTATTGATGATTATTCTAGAAAGACCTGCATCATGCACCTTAAACACAAGTTAGAAGTTTTGAATTACTTTAAGAGACACAAAAGATTGGCTTAAAAGAAGAGTGGAAGGAAGATCAAAGTATTAAGGTCAGATCAAGGCATTGAATTTACAAATAAAGCCTTTGAAGATTACCTTGAAAAGTATGGAATTTGTCACCAAATGGCAGCAGCAAAAACACCTCAATAGAATGGGGTGGTAGAGAGGACAAATAGAGTTGTGGTTGAAATGGGGAGTTGAAATGGTAGAGAGGACAATAGATTTACCTTAGTCGAGTTTGAGAAAGAGTTTGCTTTTAAGAAGAGGTTGAAGTTGTTCACTTACCTGCGAATTGCGAATTGTGATGATACTGATTTACCCCCCTCTCAATATCACAAACTAGTAGATCCTAGGGAGAAGTTTGGAACTTCAGAAGGTGAATTAATCATATGTTTATAAAGAAATATATGGTTAATCTCCAAATGACCCCTTCTTCACTTATTAAACAAAAGCCATTATCTCCCACAAAAAAAAAAAAAAAAATATATATATATATATATATATATGTCCTATTCTTACAAGGAAACTAAATTGGATCCTTTCTCTAAACTTTTATTGTTAATACACACAACAAAGTTGTATACATTCATTATCTCTTTAAGGTGAGAAGATGACAAATGTACACAATGAAAGCTTAGAGATATTATTTAGTCTTAATCACTTAAGAGAAAACAACCATGTCACTTACATAAATACCCTCTAAATAAGACTTAAAATGTCAAAAGGCCAAAATGAAAATTTTAAAGATGGAACCAAATAGCCCCAGGGGCCACATATTTATAGGATGTAAGAACTAATCAATAGACTTACATATGGATAATAATTAACATTTAAAGTAGTGATTATTAAGGTGTAATCATAACCTATATTAATGGAGACACAATTATCCATGGCTATGATAATCAACATATGATCCTCATAGATAATTATGGTACATAAGTGAAAGTGGTTGAGTAGCAAATGAAAATTACTCAATCCCTTTCTACCCATGTAAAATTTAAAGTTGATAATATATTTGAAGTTAGTGTGACAATGTACTATCTAAGTAAAATTACAAATAAGGATTATGGATAAAGTACCTTAGATATCACGAGATAGAAACTAAGGTATGTTCACACATTATTGGTTATGAATGGATATAGTAAAAGAATAATGGGATACTACTAACTCTTATAAAGATGATTTTATTAATGATTAGGATGTAGCTTTACTTGTTCATCCAATTATAAGGGAGGTTTAACAAATACAATAACTTAAATTTTAGATTTTAAATAGAATAATCCTAACGTTGAAGGAGATTTTGGTAAGTCTTATAACAAAGAAGTTCCTTATTTAGCAAATGATTGTGGAGTTGATGAATTGTATAAATGGTAGAGGCTACAAAAAGCTTGTCTTATTCACCTTATTATGATTACCAAGAAGCAATATAGGCTTGGTCACTAAAAATATGGGACACACCTTGTCAAAGATGTCTTCAATAAGCCAAAGTCTATGTAGCCTTGCTAAATTCACAATAATGAATCCATTTTAAACTATTAAGAAGCATGATCTTCAAAAACAATGTTTCTTGATACTATGATCATTTATAAAGTTCAAGTAAAGAGAGTAAACATCTTTCTTAAACTATAGTTACCTAGGGATGCTAAATAAAGATCACATGAAAGGGCAATCATAATGTTAAGAAACACATTAACTCCTTGCATATAATATGATGGGCCTTACTCATGAAGATAGGCAATGTCCCTAAAAAAAAGAAAACTATCCAAGGTTTAAAAGTACAAATCCAATATTCTCTCAATCAATGAAAGGTATAGGGCATTGAAAAAATAAAAGGAAGGATGTAAGGAAAGGGGTAACAACCCCAAAATTTATACGAAAGTAATCATTGAAGTTCTCACCATAACTTGCATTGAAAAATATTGTGGTTAATATCGTTGTTGGTAGGTCAACTTTGAGGTCAATGAGTCAATGTTAACTGTTGACTCTAAATTTTAGGGGTCAAGACTGATCATTGACTCTAAATTTTAGGAAGTTAATGTTGACCATTGACATTAAATTTTAGGAATCAAATATGGCCATTGATTATAGGGCAACCCTTGGGAATCAATGCTGACCGTTGATGATTGTGCAACCTTAAATCTCAAAGCTTATAAATACATCTATGTATCTTTCAAGATGTGGGTATGTTGTAAAAGAAAGACCAACCAATTGCAAAGAGAGAATGACAAAGAGAGAGGTAGCCACCAAAAAGAGAGTGACCAAACAAGGAAAGTGCAGCAGCAACTGGCTAAGAGGTGACAGTAGCCACCAAAAAAGGAGGTAGCCACACTAACCGAAGGAGGAGTTACAACAACTAGCAAGCATACTAAAGTTCCCGACTTCTCCCTAGGATCTACTAGTTTGTGATACTGAGAGGGGGGGTGAATCAGTATTACCACTATTCGCAATTCGCAGGTAAGTGAACAACTTCAACCTCTTCTTAAAAGCAAACTCTTTCTCAGACTCGACTAAGGTAGATCTATTGCTACCTACTAATCACAATAGTCCCCAAAGTCACCTTTTAGACACCTTACCTAATAGACAATACAAATGTTCTTGTTTAGGTCTTCGTTAGGTTATGGGTTGGCTGATACTTTAGTTGCGTTCACAACTCAATTCAAAACACAGAACGTAAAGCAAATTAAGGACACACGAGATTTATGTGGTTCCGTCAACGTGACGTACATCCACGGTGGTAGGGACTCTCCTTTACCGAGACTATCCACTATACTTAAGAATTCCAGTTACAATGGATGTCTTAATCCTCTGCTCCTTTCACTATTGCAATTACTAAGCAAGTACAATACAAAGAGTGTCACTTACTGTGTCTACCTTTCTTCTAGCTTATCTTGCCTCTGTTGAATTGAACAGGCTGCTTTACTGCCGCTTAAAAGTTCACCGCAACGCTCTCTAACCTCTCTTGAAGAAATCTGGAAATACATTAAGTTCTTTCAATGTTTCGCCGAATTCCTTCTCTACGTTGTTTCACACAGCTCCTGTTTTCACCGTCTCACAGTCTTACCTGTCTTCTTGTTTCACAATCTCACTGTCTTACAGCTCGCTTGTCCGTTTCTCTCTCTTGCTGTCTAGCTAGATTTCTCTCTCTTTGTCCACCCCTTTTTGGCCATTCTAGATTTTCTCTCCTTTTCCCTTATTTGGTCGTGTTTTCTCTCTCCTTCCCGTCGACTCCTCTGTTCCAGCCGTCTCCTCTTTCTCTCTCTCTCTCTCGACGGTTGTTCTTTGTTGCCGTCGGTATTTCTCTCTTCTATGGCCGTTTGGTTTCTTCTTCTGCCGATCTACTCCAATTTGCTCAATTTTCGTTTTCTCTCCTATCTCTGATGATGACTAAATTTTCTCTCCTTCTTCCGTCAATGGCTCTCTCTCTTCTTTGGGTGGATTTTGGGTGTATCGGTGGTGTGCCAGTTTTCCTTTTTTTTTTTTTTGGTCCTCCTCTCCTTCGCCCGACGACGGCTACAATTTTCTTTTTCTCTTCTTCTTCCCATCGATGGCTTTTCTCTCTCTTCCAAGTGTTTTCTCTCTCTTTGTTTGATGGCTACTCCTCTTCTCCCTTTTTCGCTCTCTTTATCCGTCGGCTACTGTTCACTCAACGGCTACACTATTCACTTGACGACTGCACTGTTCACGAAGGTTACTTTTTTTTTTTTTTGCAAGTAGTGTTCTTCTATGTAGGGTTTGGTGTTTTGCCGTGTATTCAATTGTGTTGGCCTTACCCTAGTTTTGTCTTCCAAGGTCTTTATATACTCTCTCCCATAAAACCCTAATAGGGCTTATGCGGCGGATTTATGTTCTTGCCCCTCGAGGGCTTACGCGGTGGATTTACCTTCTTGCCCTTCCATGTGGCTTTACTTTCTTGCACACTTAAACCTAGTTGACAACAATTACAACCCATAGAAGGCTGTGGGAACAACACATACCAAAGGGAGAGAAAGGTAGCAGCTAACCAAACCAAAGGGAGAAGAAGAAGGTGTGCAACAGCCACACCAAACTAGAGGAGACGTGCAATAGTCACACCAAACCAAAGGAGAATGTGCAGCAACCAGTTAACCACCTAAGGAAGAAGTTGCAGCAACCAATCGAGGAGAAGTGTAACAACTGGCAAACTAATCAAGGAGAGGTGCAGCAGTCATCCAAAGAAGAAGTTGCAGTAACTACCTAAAAGAGAAGGTGCAGTAGCCACTAAAAAGGGAGAAAGCAGCTTACAGCATAACCAACAATTACAATAGCAAGCATAACCAGAAATTGTAGCAACAAGCACAACCAGCACAGCAACTGGCAGCAAGTGAATCATAACCAGCATCTTGCAAAATTGGCAGTAGGTGAATCATAACCAGTAGCAAGAGGAGAAAACTTACCCCGGTAGCAGGGTAGGCAGCACCAGCAATAAAAGGAGAAAACTTGCCCTGACAGCAGGGCAAGCAACACCAGTAGTAGAAGGAGAATACTTGCCCCAATAGTAGGGCAAGTAGCACTAGCAGCAAAAGGAGAAAACTTACTCCAGTAATAAGGTAGAAAGCACCAACAGCAAGGAAAGAGAACCTACTGAGGTAGAAAGTGAGGCAGCACTGGTAGCAGAGGAAGGAGAAGATCCATGTTCTGCACTAGCAACCTGTAAACATTAAGTGATCCTTCTCAAGAAAGTGTTAGTCACAATCCTTTTGATAAACTTATTGAAAAAGGGTGGGACACCTTTGGAGTGATCAAGAGATCAACTCTTTGACCGGGAGATCATTGTAAGTGGTTAAGGAGTGATCCTTCAACGACATTAACTGTATCCCTTGATAACAAGAGTGGATTGTGTGATTTAAGAGTGATCCTATTACACAATGGATGTAGCTTACACATTGTGGGTGAACCACAAAAAAATTGTCATTTGTTCTTGGGTGCTTACATTTGATTGATATCTGTATGACTACTCTCTCATAAAAAGAAAGATAAAAATTGGATCATCGACTTTAATAAGTCATAGAGGGTAATCTAGAAAGATTTGTAAAAAGTGAGCATCTCACACTGATTCACCTCTTCACCCTCCCAGTGTGAGACCTAAGAAGGTTCTCATCACCTTTATTTACTAATAGAAAGGGTAAGATGACAAGGCTTATGTGTGTCATATAGGCCACTGGTAGGAATATCCTCCTCTGAAGAAGGAAAGTTTAGGTAAAGATGTGTCAACTCAATCTTCTTAACATTAGGAAACTTTAGCTTTATATCTTGATAACATTAGTTATACCAAAAATTGATTTGGACAACAACCTTTTTGTTGGAATGTTTAAGGGAGATAAAACCATCATTAGTCATTTTTTGTTACTACAATAATGCTTAATCATGTTTAACAATCTCCCTCAAAGTCTCTTTAAGTACAATTATCTTAACTTTCACCTCTAAAGCTTATTTAGTAAAATCAAGTTCCAACTAATGATAATAAAGGGTTTTTTAAGGTAGCCTCCAGGTCCTTCACTTATGTATCTAAAGTCAACAAAAAGATGTCCTAATTAACCACCTTCTTCTTAGCCTTTACCAAGTTCTTCTTTAACTCTTGGATAAAGACCTTTAGATAACTCTTAATTAAAATTAGTTACTTGTTTTGACTATCTAGTCTATAGTAAAACTTCTTAAGATTATCTCTCTCCTTTTAAAATAACTCTATGTTTTTGAACTTATCTTCAAGCTTCTTAATTCATCATAGAAGACCTTTAAATCCAACACAATCATTGAGAAGTTCTCCTTAGAGGGGAAACAACAATGTGAGCTAGAGCATTAAAAGGCAATTTGCTAACCTTACCTCTTAATTTACAAGTTGGAACTATAATGCTGTCTTTAAAGTTAGAAGTAAAAATAGTATTGTTATCCATGTTAGAGATGGTAGTTTGGAGGCATGGTATTTAAAGCCTCTAACATTCCATTATCAAAGGAATCTTCCCCTTCCTATGAACCCAACTCTTGGTTGACTAATTGTATGGAAGGATCTTGAATACCTAAAAGAGGATGACTATACTTTTTACTCTAATTAATTGTAAGATTAACCATAATTATTATAGATTGTTTTGAACCACCAATTGACATAGTAATAACTCATAAAGGTTGTTGTTCCCACAACCTTGTATGGGTTATAATTATTGTCAACTAGGTTTAAGTGTGCAAGAAAGTAAAGCCACATGGAAGGGCAAGAATGTAAATCCGCCGCGTAAGCCCTATTAGGGTTTCATGGAAGAAAGTATATAAAGACCTTGGAAGAAAAAATTAGGGTAAGGCCAACACAATTGAATACACGGCAAAACACAAAAGTGTGTAGACGGTTAAAAAAAGAAAACAGAAAAACACAACATACGACCAAAGCACAACGACGACAAGCGAACGACAAAACAGGGGACGACAAAATAGAAAAGAAGTAGTTGTAGTGAACAATGTAGCCGTCGAGTGAACAGTAGCCGTTGTGAACAGTGCAACTGTCGAGAGAGAGAGAAAGAGGAGACGGCCGGGCTGAACGAAGAATAGGGGAAGGAGAGAAAATCCGACACGGCCAAAGAGGAGAGTGGACGGCAAAGGAACGACACACCACCGGCATACCAACAATCGACAGAACACGAGAGAAAGAGAGAAAAATTGAGACAACCATTGGAAGAGAGAGAAAAGAGGTATATGGCCAGAACAGAGGAGTCGACGGGAAGGAGAGAGAAAACACGGCCAAATAAGGGAAAAGGAGAGAAAATCTGGAATGGCCAAAGAAGGGTGGATGAAGAGAGAGAGACTGTCGGCAGAACAAAGGAAATCCAGCTGGACGGTGAGAGAGAAATTTGGCTGGACAGTAAGAGAGAGAAATCCGGCTGGACAACAAGAGAGACCAGAAATGTGAGACGAGCTGTGAGACAAGGAGACGGGTGAGACCGTGAGACAGTGAAAGCAGGAGTTGTTTGAGACAACGTAGAGAAGAACTTCGGCGAAGCATCAAAAAGAACTCAACGTATTTCCAGATTTCTTCAAGAGAGGTTAGAGAGCGTTGCGGTGAACTTCTAAGCGGCAGTGGAGTAGCCTTTCAATTCAACAAAGGCAAGACAAGCTAGAAGAAGGGTAGACACAGTAAGTGACACTCTTTGTATTGTACTTGCTTAGTAATTGCAATAGTGAAAGGAGCTGAGGATTAAGACATCCATTGTAACTACAATTCTCAAGTATAGTGGATAGTCTTGGTAAGGGAGAGTCCCTACCACCGTGGATATACGTCACGTTGACGAAACCACGTAAATCTCGTGTGTCCTTAATTTGCTTTATGTTCTGTAAAGCTTTGCAACAACGAAGGTATCAAAGGAGGCAGCTTTCAAAGCTATGAAGCACTTGAAGATAAAAGAAGAGGAAGAATCATCCAGTGATGATGTGATGATGAGGAAGAAAGTGAAGGTGAAGTGTTGGTATACTTCACAAGGAAGTTCAAAAAGGGGTCTAAGAAGGGAAAAGGACAGTTGTCCTTGAGATGTTATCGTTGTGGGCAGACTGGATACTTTGCTTCTCAGTGCAAAGTGAAACTTGATGATGAAGATAAGGATGGTGATGATGAGCAGAATTCAAGATGGAGAAGATCATCATTCAAATTAAAGAAGTCTAGTGAGAAGATTGCTAACCCACAAAGGAAGAAAAGAGGTTCATTTAAGAGTTATGTGAGTCAAACAAAAGAAGCTGATGAGGAGGAAGATGAAGACTCATAAGATGAGCATGTCTTTATGGCATCAGCACAAGGTGGTAGCTTAACCTCTGAAGAGGAAGAGGAGGTTGATGAAGAAGAACCAGATCTTGAAGCTAAGTTGGAAGCACCTTCAAAAGAGATAATCAGAAGGGGCAGAACCATAAAAAGGTTGGAGGCTCATATAAAACAAGTTAAAGCAAAGTCTGAGGAAGCTGAAAGTCAAAAGGATGAAATAAGGGTTGAACATATTGACTTAAAGAGAAGATTTGAAGAATAGATCAAAATATGTGAAGACCTTACTATAGAACTTAGCTCAAGGACTTCAATAATTAAAGAAATGGAGATAGAGTTGTTGAGACTTCAGCAACAACTCAAAAAGAGTGAGGAGAACTTGCAGAAGTTTAAAGTGGTAGGAGAAACAAGCTCTGCAAGAGAAAAGAAGAATAAGAATGTACCACAAAAGTTGAAAGAGAAGGCTATGACTCAGGTGAAGATAACTAAAGAAGAGAAGACAATTATCAAACCAAAGCTAGGGCCAAAAATGATGTATATGGTTAAAGAGCAGTAGCCCATAGCTGCTATGTCTTAGAAAGAAAAGAAAGTCAGCCAGTAGAGGGCTATGTCTGAACAAAAGAAGGAGAATAAGGTGACTGAAATGAAAGTCACACAAGCCAGCTATTTTGCCTATGCAGTAAGTGATGAATAGAAGAAGACAAGCTGTGATTAGACCCAAGAAGAGGCAGTTTCAAGGTCATTGCCTTTATTGTGGAGTTTGGGGTCAAAAGGCGAGTAACTACTGGTGGAGAAAGCCAGTATATGTCTCCAACTTGAGAAGATACGATGTTGCATACAGGGGGAGACAATACAAAATTCAGAGGAGAACACGTGTCATGAGTTTTGCATATACTGTAAAAGGCAAGGACACATTGACAAGGAGTGTTGGTGGAAGCCTAAACCAATGGTTTCAAAGAACAAGTTTGCTGTACTGGTAGACTTGGAACAATGTGAAAGGTGCGGGTAGGATGACCATAATGCCAAGAGATGCATGACACTTCTCCTTGAGCAAGAGAAGACACTCAATGGCATAGTGAAAACAAGCAGTGCAGTCAAAGCTGAGAAGAAGGAGAAAGCTATCTTTGAGCCAGTTTAAAAGAAGGAATATAAAGGTAAAAGGGAGGTGGCTAATATAGTTGAAATTGCATTCAAAGCTGACTACAAGGATAAGCAGTGGATCCTTGACAATGGATGCACTTCACACATGATGGGAGACAAGAGAAAATTGTCAAAGCTAAACAAGTCAAGAGAAGGCAGAGTCAAGTTTGGCAATGATGATTCGCTCAATATCAATGGTCAGGGGTCAGTGAATATTGGAAAAGGAAAGCTGAAAGATGTTCTGCACATTGAAGGACTCAAATATAATCTAACATCTGTCAGCCAATTATACAACGACGACCACAAAGTGATATTCACAAAAATAGGTTGGCAAGTAAAGAGTAAAGAAGGCAATATTGTTGCAGTCGGGAAGAGAACAACTGGAAATTTATATGTGATTGATGAGGACAAGACAAGCAGCTGTTTACTCACCAAATAAGAAGAAAATCAACTCTGGCATAGGAGGCTAGGACACTTATCACAGAAGAACATGAGGAAGCTGACCACTAGTCATGCAATCAGAGACATTCCCGACCTCAGGAGAGAGAGAGAGAGTATGTTTGCTCAGCACGCTCTAAAGGAAAGTATGCCAGAAAGTAGTATATGACCAAAGAGTTCAGTTCTGAAGTAGTGCTTGACATTGTGCATACTGATTTGTATGGGCCGATGAGAACAAAAGGGTTGAATGGTGAGAGGTACTTCATCTTGTTTATTGATGATTATTCTAGAAGGACCTGCATCATGCACCTCAAACACAAGTCAGAAGTTCTGAATTACTTCAAGAGACACAGAAGATTGGCTGAAAATGAGAGTGGAAGGAAGATTAAAGTATTGAGGTCAGATCAAGGCACTGAATTTACAAATAAAGCTTTTGAACATTACCTTGAAAAGCATGGAATTCGTCACCAAATGGCAGCAGCAAGAACACCTCAACAGAACGGGGTGGTAGAGAGGAAGAATATAAATGTGGTTGAAATGGCAAGAACTCTACTGCTGGAATCCAAGCTTCACACAAGATTTTGGATAGAAGCAACATTTACAGTCGTACATCTATTGAACAAAGTTTTACTAAGGCCCAATATTGATAACACTCCATATGAGCTATGGAGTGGGAAGAAGACAACAGCTAAGTATTTCAGAATCTTTGGCAGCCTATGTTTTGTGAAGAACAAGGAGTAAAACTTGGGAAAATTCAATGCTAGGTCTGATGAAGGCATCTTTGTGGAATACTCAGAAAAGACAAAAGGTTACAGAGTTTTCCTGCATAAGCTGGGAAAAGTGATCACTTCCAGTGATGTGAGAATAGATGAGAACTGGAAAACAATACAGAATGGAGAAGCTGAGGACAATGAAGAAGATGACTTCAATGTAGATGAAGAATCAGACCAACCTGAAGAAAAGGAACAAGAAGTAAGTTCAGACTCGGAGAAAAGTGAGTCTGAAGATGAAGAAAGAGATCCTCTTGCAACTAAGATGGTGCAAGAAAGAAAGCCAAAGAAAACGTGGACCAGTGCTCATAAAAAAAATCAAATCATAGGTGACCCATCAGTAGGAGTTACAACATGAAGAAGAATTGTGGGAGCTACTGCTTTACTCTTACAAGTTAAACCTAAATCTGTTGAAGAGGCTACACAAGATCTAACTAAATCTCTCTCTATAGAGCTGTTTGAAAAGCACAGAATGAGTCTGTCTATGCAAATGCCTCCTCAAGCTTGAAAATCAGGTGAATCCTCCATCTCTACTTTGTGAGTTTTTCAGATTTGTAATTGGTTGGCAAAAGGGGAGAGAAGTAACAGTGCAGGGGGAGCTGTTAAGAAAGGGGGAATGCATATTGCTGCATAATGGCTTTTGTTATAAGTGTTACCAACAATTACAAAGGGGGAGATTGTTGTTCCCACAACCTTGTATGGGTTGTAATTGTTGTCAATTAGGTTTAAGTGTGCAAGAAAGTAAAGCCACATGGAAGGGTAAGAAGGTAAATCCACATGGAAAGGTAAGAACGTAAATCCGCCGCGTAAGCCCTAGAGGGGCAAGAACATAAATTCGTCGTGTCAGCCTTATTAGGGTTTCATAGAAGAGAGTATATAAAGACCTTGGAAGACAAAATTAGGGTAAGGCCAACACAATTGAATACACGGCAAAACACAAAAGTGAGTGGACAGCCAAATAGAGAAAACAAAAAAACACAACATATGGCCAAAGCACAATGACGGCAAGCGAACGGCAGAGTAGGGGATGGCAAAATAGAAAAGAAGTAGCCTTAGTGAACAATGTAGCGATCGAGTTAACAGTGCAATTGTCGAGAGATAGAGAAAAAGAGGCAACCAGGTGGAATAAAGAACAGGGGAAGGAGAGAAAATTCGACACGACCAAAAAGAAGAGTGGACGACAAAGGAACGACACACCAACGGTCGACAGAACACAAGAGAAAGAGAGAAAAATTGAGACAGTCGTTGGAAGAGAGAGAAAAGGGGTATATGACCAGAATAGAGGAGTTGACGAGAAGGAGAGAGAAAACACGGCCAAATAAGGGAAAAGGAGAGAAAATCTGGAATGGCCAAAGAGGGGTGGATGAAGAGAGAGAGACCGTCAGCAAAACAGAGGAAATCCGGCTGGATGGTGAGAGAGAAATCTAGCTGGACGGTAAGAGAAAGAAATTCGGCGGTAAGAGAGAGAAATCTAGCTAGACAACAAGAGAGACCAGAAACGTGAGATAAGCTGTGAGACAAGGAGACGGGTGAGATCATGAGAGAATGAAAGCAGGAGTTGTGTGAGACAATGTAGAGAAGAACTTCGGTGAAGCATCGAAAAGAACTTAACATATTTTCAGATTTCTTCAAGAGAGGTTAGAGAGCGTTGCAGTGAACTTTTAAGCGGCAGTGGAGCAGCCTTTCAATTCAACAGATTCAAGATAAGCTAGAAGAAGGGTAGACACAGTAAGTGACGCCCTTTGTATTGTGCTTGCATAGTAATTGCAATAGTGAAAGGAGCAGAGGATTAAGACATCCATTGTAACTGGAATTCTCAAGTATAGTGGATAGTCTCAGTAAAGGAGAGTCCTTACCATCGTGGATGTACGTCACATTGACGGAACCATATAAATCTCGTGTGTCCTTAATTTGCTTTACGTTCTATGTTTTGAATTGAGTTGTGAACGCAGCTAAAGTATCAGCCAACCCATAACCTAACAAAGAGCTAAACAAGAACTTCCAAATTGTCTATTAGGCAAAGTGTTTGAAAGGTGACTTTGGGGACTATTATGATTAGTAGTTAGCAATAGATCTACCTTAGTCGAGTCTGAAAAAGAGTTCACTTTTAAGAAAAGGTTGAAGTTGTTCACTTACCTATGAATTGTGAATTGTGGTGATACTGATTCAACCCCCCTCTCAGTATCACAAACTAGTAGATCTTAGGGAGAAGTTGGGAACTTCAAAGGCTGACTAACAAAAGCCCATAATGAGCCCCCAATATTACATACTTTTGGTCCCTAAGACAACCTAAAAGATGGTATGAAATAGGTGTAATTAGTTCACTCATATAATCTTTAATCAATTCTAACTCTAAAGAGAGACTTCATGATAAACATTAATTAAAAGTAAAGAAAGCACTATAAACAACATAAACAAAAGACTAATAAGGTCAAAGAAAGCAAGCATAATGTGTTGAGCCCATCTTTGATGGCTAATATTGGATTTGTTGTCAATAGCATCTCATATATTTGTCTATTCCCTAGATTATGTGAGGAACAATCTAACTAATGATGCCAAGGTTGCAAAGAAGGGAGGACAGAGGCAATTCAATGGCCTTGTGGATGTCTATAGGAAGACATTGAAATCTAATGGTATTACTGGGCTTTACCGTGGATTTAACATCTCTTGTGTAGGAATTATTGTTTCTCATGGTTGATATTTTGGAGTGTATAACTCTTTGAAGCCAATAGTGTTGATTGGAAAGTTGCAAGATAGTTTTTTCACTAGCTTTACTCTTGGTTGGCTTATTACCAACGGTGTTGGTTTTGCATCCTACCCTATTGACACTATCTTTAGAAGAATAGTGATGACCTTTGGTGAAGCTATCAATTATAACAATTCTCTCAATGTATTTGCTCAGATCTTGAAGAATGAGGGTGCTAAATCTCTTTTCAAGGGTGTTGGTGCAAACATCCTTCTTGCCATTGCTAGTGTTAGTGTTCTTGCTAGTTATGACAAGTTATAGCTAATTGTGCTTGGAAAGAAGTATGGATTTGGTGGTGCTTAGTCATTTGTTGGGTATAAGTCAATGTTAACTGTTGACCCTAAATTCAAGGAATCAATGTTGACTATTGATGGTAGGATAACTCTAAACTCAAGGTATATAAACACCCATTGAGTTACCAAGAGAGGGTGTGAGCTGCAGAAATGAAATAGAGAAATAAAAAGCTAGAGCATAGCAAAAAAGGAGAGAACAATAAAGAGTAGCCATTAAAAAGAAAAGGAGAGAACTACAAAGAGCAACCACCAAAAAGAGAAAGAAAAGGGTACAATAGAAAGAGAAAGAAAAGGGCACAACATAAAGAGAAAGAGAGAGTGCACGATAGAAGGAAAGCACAACAAAAAGAGTGCACGGTAAAAGGATTGTAGCAATAGAGAATGATACAAAAAGAAAACGATAGAGAAATCCAATAGCAGAAAAGAAAGAGCCTTTAACAATAGAAAAGCAAAAGTAGTAGTGGTAGAAAGAAGGAGAGACAGTAACAATGGCAAAAAGAAAAAGAGAGAACGTACAAAGGTAAGAGAGAAACTCTGCATAGAAGAGACTTGCAACGAAAAGAACTTGCAGAGGAGAAACCTACAAAGAAGAAAACCTATAAAGTAAAAAACCTAAACCTGCAGAGGAGAGAACTAGCAAAGAGTTGAGAATTTATAAAAGTAGGAGAAAAATCTTGCAAAGACAGGAAAGAAACACGACAAAGGCAAGAGAGAAACCCTGTAGAGGCAAAAAAGAAACCCTGTAGAGGCAAGAGAGAAACTCGGCAAAGGTAGAGAGCTAAGATTGGCAAAGGCTAAAAGTTCAAAATCGGCAAAAGGTATGAGCGATTGACAGTTCAAAACTAGCAGAAAGTGTGAGTGACTGAGAGTTCAAAACCTACAGAAAGTGTGAACAACTGAGAGTTCAAAATCGGTAGAAAGTTGAGACTAGTAGAGGCAAAGAGAAACCTGTGAAACATGGCAAAGAGAGAGCAATAAGCATAGCAAAGAGAAAGCTGTGAAATTGGCAGTGAAGAAGGAAAGGCTTGCATAGCTTAAGCAGAGATAGACATTGAAGAAAGGGAGAACAACAAAAAGCTTCAGCAGAAACTGGCAGTAAGGAAGGAGAAGATCAGTTTTCTATAATAGTAGCCTGTGTAAATAAAGAGATTTTTCTCAGGGGAGTTTTTGTTATAAACTTTCTATGTACTTCTTTGAAAAATGGTGGAAAACCCTTGGAGTGATTAAGAGATCATTTTAAGTAATTAAGGAGTGATCCTTCCATAATGGTTAAAGAGAGATCCTTCCATAACATCAACAGTATCCCTTGATAACAATAGTGGATCATGTAATTTAGGAGTGATCCTATCACACCGTGAACGTAGCTCACACATTGTGGATAAACCACGTAAAAAATTCTATGTGTTCTCAAGTACTTGTGCTTGCTTGATATCCATACTATCATTCTCACATAAAGAAGTAAGATAAAATTGGATTATAGACTTTAACAAGTCACAGAAGTTTAATCCGGACATATTTAGAAAAAGTAAATATTTAACACTAATTCACCCTTTCCCTCTCTTAGTGTGAGACCCAAGATGGTCCTTATCATAATGATTTACAGTGGTTCTTTAAAACCCTTAAAGACTTATACGTTGACAGTTTTCTCTATAACACTTTTGCTCTTTCACAATTTCAATCTTTTCTCTCTAAGTGTCTTTACTCTTTGATATTTTCAATTTTGATTACTTTTTGCTTTTGATCTTTCTTTTTGGTTCAATACATAATACTTAACATTTAAAGACTTTTATTAAAAGAGCTTTACAACTGTTATATAAGCCAAAGACAAAAAGTTAATTGTTAGTCATTAATCTCTTTGATAAAGAGAATTGATTTCCAAAAATAGAAAAAATTTCTTATAAAACATAGATTAATTGCAACACTTGGACCTATTGGCCAAATTAAAATCTTTGTAACTTTTTAGTGTTTAGTACTTCATGTTATTCAATTAAATTGATTGATTATAGACATAATTTATTTAATCAACTTGAATTTTCTACAACTTTTTCAATTCTCTGTAATTCATGCATTTTAGCTACCTCAATTAACCACAACCACAATTTAGTCATTAGGTAAAAAATTTTTGTAACCTTTTGCATTCGTTGTCTTAAATTCTTCTTTAATGTTCAGTTAATTGCAGCCCTAGTCCAATTGATTGACCCAAACTTTTTATTTCTTTATTGCTTCTCTTATATTTTCTTCATATCATCTGGCTGATATATTGGTTTATCAATTCAAAATTTGTACTAACTTTAAATCTTTATGATTACTTTCATCTTTCCATAAGATCTTTCAAAATCTCATTTAATACATTTCTAAAATAAGAAATTGAATAGAATATAAGACCTTTGCAAAATTGTTAGCAAAATTTAAAATTGAAATTTAAAGATCTTACATAAAATAACATAAATCAAATTAATATCTAATCATATATAGCTTAACATGTTGTCAACCAATAATGATATGAAGGAATAATTTCAACAAATTGACATCAATCAAACATAGTGGTGCATCAAAACATAAAGGATATCACACATGGTCCTAATCTATTTAATTTCAACAATTTGCCCCTTTTTTTATGATGACAACCATCATTGATTGATGAAGTTAAAAAGATAAACTAGATACAATATCTCCCTTTGAAAGTATGTTCGCCCTCTTACTAATCTAATCAAAGCAATTAAACTAACTCTTTGATCAACTAATAAACTCAAATAAATGTCAAAGCATAATCAACAAAGTATCATAAACAAATAGTGCTAATCACCATTGAATAAAAGTATTAGAACACAGAGTATTGTAAAGTGAATAAATATCTAATGAGAATAAATCAAATATTCATGTCCAATATCAATAAATGTCATTAATCATCTCTCTTCCCATTTGGCATCATCAAAAGGAACTCAAGATCAAGGCTCTACTACTTTGTATTCTTATAGGAGATTCTTTTTTGTAGTAAACCAAGAATGGATAAAAAAGTTCTCTCTTGCTTCCTTTATGAAATCTTAAAAGGTTGTTGTTCCCACAGTCTTGTATGGGTTGTAATTGTTGTCAACTAGATTTAAGTGTACAAGTCATTTGAAGCCACATAGAGGGGTAAGAAAGTAAATCCACTATAGATACAGTAAGCCCTACTAAGGTTTTCATGGAAGGGAGTATATAAACCAAAACCCTTGGAAGAAAAGGGGAGACAGAAAAACAAGTGTACATGGCAAAACACAACACATGACAAAAAGGAGAGCACGACAAGAGACCTTGAGAGAGAAAACCCTACAATAAAGAGGACACCACTGGCTGAAAGAAAAGAGTGACCAATGGCAAGAGAAAACGCACAGTGAGAGAAGACTCACGGTGAGAAGAGACAGCGCACCATCGGTAGGAGAAGAGACGACACACCAATGGACAAGAGCATCCCAAAGGCGTGAAATGGCCGAGTGAGCAAACCAAGTATCCCAAAGGTGTGAAATGGACGAGAGTATCCCAAAGGTGTGGAATGTGTGAACGAAATAGCAAACCCTTGGAAAGTGTGTGACGGTGAAAGCAGATCCATGAGACGTGAAACGGACGGGGGAGTGTAGCATAACCGTGAAACGGATGGGAGTGCAGCAGAACCGTGCAGTGAAGTGGATGCAAACCAGAAACGTGCATGAGGCGTAAGACTAGCGAAGCGGATGCAAACAAAAAATGTGTGTGAGGTGTGAGACCAACGAAGTGGATGCAAATCAGAAACGTACTTGTGGCATGAGACCAGCGAAGTGTGAAACGTGAGGCAGGCTGTGAGACATGAGACGCCAAACTAGAAACGTGAGGCAGGCCGTGGTACGTGAAACGACAAACCAAAAGCGTGAGTGTAGGCCATGAAATAGTGAGATCGTGAGACCAGGAGACGGGTGAGACCGTGAGATGGTAATACCCGGAGTTGTGTGAGACAACCTAGAGAAGAAATTCGGTGAAGCATTGAGAGAACTCAACGTATTTCCAGATTTCTTCAAGAGAGGTTAGAGAGAATTTTGGTGATCTTCCAAGCGGTAGTAAAACATCCTATTTAAATCACATAGAGGCAACACAAGCTAGAAGAAGGGTAGACACAGTAAGTGACACTCTTTGTATTGTGATTGCTTTGTATTTGCAATAGTGAAAGAAGTAGAAGATTAAGACATCCATTGTAATCATAAGGGATACCACACTGGTGTTCTCAAGTATAGTGGATGGTCTCAATAGAGGAAGAATCCTTACCACCGTGGAGTACGTCACATTGACGGAACCACGTAAATCTCTTGTGTCCTTGCTTTGAATTTACATTCTGTGTTTTGAATTGAGTTGTGAAAGCAGCTAAAGAATCATCAAACCCATAACCTAAAGAAGACCTAATCAAGAACATCCAATTTGTCTAATAGGCAAGGTGTCTGAAAGGTAACTTTGGGGACTATTGTGATTAGTAGGTAACAATAGATCTACCTTAGTTGAATCTGAGAAAGAGTTCGCTTTTGAGAAGAGTTTAAAGTTGTTCACATACCTGCATATTGACAAGAGCTAGAGTATTAAAGAAGTAAAATACTTTGGCTTAAATTATCAGAGTATTTTAAGGGGTGTGATACTAATTCACCCCCCCTCTCAGTATCACAGACTAGTAGATCCTAGGGCAAAGTTGGAAACTTTAATTGGTATCAGAGCTAAGTTCACCAGTTTGAAGCTTAATAGCTTGGTGTACTAGTTTGAAGGGTTTCAGAAGCTTTGACTTGTTCAGCATATTGAGAAATGGATGCCAGTACCAGCACCAGCACTACTTACAGCAAGAAGGTTTCAATCTTCAATGGAACCAACTACCATATGTGGAGAGTGAGAATGCAGGTGGTATTTGCAACCATAGGCATGAACGTGGTGAAATCTATATAGGAGGGTTTTGAGCCTCCAAAAAAAGGTAAAGATCCAACCCCAGAGGAATTAAGACAGTTTGAGATCAATGGGAAGGCCTTAAATGTCATCATTTCAGCATTAACAGATGCTGAATATGCTAAAGTTATGGACTGCATATCTGCTAAGGAGATATGGGACAGATTGCAAAAGGTTTATAAAGGTGATGGCAGGATAAAGGAGGCCAAGCTTCAAGTTTTCAAGTAGAGATGTGAATCCCTCATAATGCAGAAGAATGAGATAGTCCAAGAGTTCTTTGCCAGGGTTATTAATGCTGTAAACGACCTTAGAAGTCATAGGAAGAACAAAAAGGACTCATTTATTGTGAAGAAAATTCTGAGAATTTTGCCTGAGAGGTTTGTCTCAAAGGTGGCAGCCATAGAAGAGAGCAAAGATCTCAATTCTATGTTACTGCATGATCTCTAGTGCAATCTCATTGCATATGAGATGAGAATAAAGTAAATTGAAAGCTCCTCAACATCAAAGCTATCAAAGGAGGCAGCTTTCAAAGCTATGAGACACTTGAAGAGGAAGAATCATCCAGTGAGGATGATGATGAGGATGAGGAAGAAAGTGTAGATGAAGTGTTGGCTTACTTCACAAGGAAATTCAAAAAGGGGTTTAAGAAGGGAAAAGGACAGTTGTCCTTGAGATGTTATCGTTGTAGGCAGACTGGACACTTTGCTTCTTAATGCAAAGTGAAACTTGATGATGAAGATGCGAATGGTGATGATGAGCAGAATTCAAAATGGAGAAAACCATCATTCAAGTCAAGAAAGTCCAGCAAGAAGACTGCCAACCCATAGAAAAAGAAGAGAGGCTCATTTAAGAGTTATGTGAGCCAGACAAAAGAAGCCAATGAGGAGGAAGATGTAGACTCATCAGATGAGCATGCCTTTATGGCATCAGCTCGATGTGGTAGTTCAACCTTTGAAAAGGAAGAGGAAATTAATGACGAAGAACCAAATCTTGAAGCTGAGTTAGAAGTGGCTTCAAAGCAGATAATCAGAAGGGGTAAAACCATAAGAAGGTTAGAGGCCCATATAAAACAAGTTGAAGCAAAGATTGAGGAAGCAAAAAGTCAAAAGGATGAAGTAAGGGCTGAACATATTGACTTGAAGAGAAGATTTGAAGAAAAAATCAAAATATGTGAAGACTTTACTATAGAGCTTAGCTCAAGGACTTTAACAATTGAGAAAATGGAGATAGAGTTGCTAAGACTTCAGTAACAACTCAAAAAGAGTGAGAAGAACTTGCAAAAGTTTGAAGTGGTAGGAGAAACAAGCTCTACAAAAGAAAAGAAGAATGAAGAGAAACTGCAGCAATTTGAGGCTGCACTGCCTAAAGAGAATGAGACTTTACCACAGAAGTTGAAAGAGAAGGCTGTGACTCAGGAGAAGATAACTGAAGAAGAGAAGACGGTTATCAAACCAAAGCCAGGGTCAAAAATGATGTATGTGGTTAAAGAGCAGCAGCCCATAGTTTCTACATCTCAGAAAGAAAAGACTGATCAGCTAGGAACAGTGAAGGCTGAAAATAAAGAAGATTTGAAGAAGCAACCTAAGGTTGCACACAAAATTGAAGAAAAGAAAGTCAACCAGCCAAGGGCAATGGCTGAACAGAAGAAGGAGAAGAAGGTGGCTGAAATGAAAGCCACACAAGCAAAGAAGCCAGCAACCTTGCCTACACAGCAAGTAATGAACAAAAGAAAACAAGCTGTGATTAGACCCAAGAAGAGGCAGTTTCAAGGTTACTGTTTTTATTGTGGAGTTTGGGGTCATAACGCAAGTAAATGCTGGTAGAGAAGGCCAGTATACGTATCCAAGTTGAGAAGATCCGATGCTACATACAAGGGGAGACAATACAAAATTTAGAAGAGAACACCTGTCGTGAGTTCTTGCATATACTGTAAAAAGCAAGGACACACTGACGAGGATTGTTGGTAGAAGCCCAAACCAGTAGCTTCAAAGAACAAGTTTGCTATATTGGCAGACTTGGAATAGTGTGAAAGGTGCGGGCAGGATGGCCATAATGCCAAGAGATGCATGACACTTCTCCCTGAGCAAGAGAAGGCACTCAATGGCATAGTAAAACCAACTGGTACAATCAAAGTTGAGAAAAAGAAGAAAGCTATCTTCAAGCCAGTTCAAAAGAAAGAATATAAAGTTAAAAAAGAGGTGGCTGATATAGCTGAAATTGCACTGAAGGCTAACTACAAGGATAAGTAGTGGATTCTTGATAGTGGATGCACTTCACACATGACAGGAGACAAGAGTAAATTATCAAAGCTGAACAAGACAAGAGAAGGCAGAGTCAAGTTTGGCAATGATGATTCACTCAACATCAGTGGTCAAGGGTCAGTAAATATTGGAAAAGGAAAGTTGAAAGATGTTCTACACATTGAAGGACTTATATATAATCTAGCATCTGTCAGCCAACTATGCAAGGAAGACCATAAAGTGATATTCACAAAAATAGGTTGCCAAGTAAAGAGTAAAGAAGGCAATACTGTTGCAGCCGGGAAGAGAATAGCTGCAAATTTATATGTGATTGATGAGGACAAGACAAACAGCTGATTACTTACAAAAGAAGAAGAAAATCAACTCTGGCATAGGAGGCTGGAACACTTATCACAGAAGAACATGAGGAAGCTGACCACTACTCATGCAATCAGAGACATTCCAGACCTCAAGAGAGAGAGGGAGTATGTTTACTCAGCATACTTTAAAGGAAAACAGGTCAGAAAGCAGTATAAGACCAAAGAGTTCAGTTCTGAAGTAGTGCTTGACATTGTACATACTGATTTTTGTGGGCCGATGAGAACAAAAGGGTTGAATGGTGAGAGGTACTTTATCTTGTTTGTTGATGATTATTCCAAAAGGACCTAAATCATGCACCTTAAACACAAGTCAGAAGCTTTGAAATGCTTCATGAGATACAAAAGATTGGCTGAAAATGAGAATGGAAAGAAGATCAAAGTATTGAGGTCAAATCAAGGCATTGAATTCACAAATGGAGCTTTTGAAGAGTATCTTAAAAAGCATGGAATTCACCATCAGATGGCAATAGCAAGAACACCTCAACAGAACGGAGTGATAGATAGGAAAAATAGAGCTGTGGTTGAAATGGCAAGAACTCTACTGCTGGAATCCAAGCTTCACATAAGATTTTGGACAAAAGCAACATTTACAGCCGTGCACCTACTGAACAGAGTTTTACTAAGGCCTAATACTGATAAGACTCCATATGAGCTATGGAGTGGGAAGAAGACAACAGCCAAGTATCTTAGAATCTTTGGCAGCCCATGTTTTGTGAAAAACAAAGAGCAAAACTTGGGAAAATTCCATTCTAGGTCAGATAAAGGCATCTTTGTGGGATACTCAGCAAAGACAAAAGGTTATAAAGTTTTTCTGTATAAATTGGGAAAAGTGGTCACTTCCAATGATGTGAGAATAGATGAAAACTAGCAAACAATGCATAATGGAGAAGCTGAGGACAGTGAAGAAGATGACTTCAAGATGGATGTAGAATCATACCAACATGAAGAAGAGGGAAAAGAAGTAGGTTCAGACTCAGAGAAGAGTGAGTCTAAAGATGAAGAAAAAGATTCTCTTGCAACTAAGACTGTGTAAGAGAGAAAGACAAAGAAGACATAGACCAGTAATCATCAAGGAAATCAGATAATAGGTGACCCATCAGCAGGAGTTACAATAAGAAGAAGAATTGTGGGAGCTACTGCTTTACTCTCACAAGTTGAACCTAAATTTGTTAAAGAGGCTGCACAAGACAAAGCCTAGGTCAAAGCTATCAATGAGAAGTTGGATCAAATCGAGAAGAATGAAATATGGGAGCTGGTTTCAAGACTCACTAATAAGAATGTCATAGGAACAAAATGGGTGTTTAAAAATAAACACAATGAAGATGGCAAGGTGGTGAGGAATAAGGCTATGCTGGTTTGCAAAGGCTACACTTAGATAGAAGGAGTAGATGATGAAACTTTTGCACCAGTAGCAAGGTTGGAAACTATTAGAATGTTCTTAGCTTTGGTAGCACATAAGAAGTATAAAGTTTACCAGATGGATGTGAAATTAGTCTTTCTAAACGGGCTCTTAAAAGAAGAAGTGTATATGGAACAACCTGATGGAGTACAAATCAGTGAGGATGAGACACACATGTGCAAGCTGAAGAAAGCCTTGTATGGCCTTAAACAAGCCCTAAGAGCATGGTATAGCAAGCTGGACGCGTATCTGAGAAAGTTGAACTTTAGAAGAGGAACAGTTGATAATAACTTATATGTGTTCAACTCAGAGAAATGCCAGCTGATAACCATAGTATATGTAAATGACATTATCTTTAGAAGGGATCACTTTGAGCTATGCCAAGATTTTTCACAAAAGATGAGTGAGGAATTTGAGATGTCATTGATTGGAGAAATGACTTACTTTCTTGGATTACAGATAAAACAGTGTGAAAAAGGTATTTTTATTTCTCAGACAAAATATGCCAAAGAGATGTTGAAAACGTTTGGCATGGAGGATAGCAATCAGTAGGCTGTAAGTTAACAAAAGATCAGGAAGGAAGGAATACAAGCCCCACAGAATACAGGAAGATGATAGGGAGCCTTCTGTACCTTACAGCATCAAGGCCTGATCTCATGCAAGTTGTGTGCATTGCCAGCAAATTCCAAGTTGATCCTAAGGAATCTCATATGTTGGCAATGAAAAGAATCCTAAGATACCTCAAAGGGACACTGGAAATGGGTTTGTGGTATCATGCCATGGATTCTGTAAAACTACGATCATACACTGATGCAGATTGGGCAAAAAGTACGGATGACAGAAAATCAATCAATGGCTGCAGCTTCTACTTGGGTTCAAAGTGTGTTGCATGGTTAAGTAGAAAGCAAAACAGTGTTACTTTGAGCACAGCTGAAGTTGAGTATATGGCTGCTTGTGTAATGTGTACTCAGGTGATATGGATACGAAGACAATTGGCAAATTTAGACGTTGAAGTGAAGCTACCAGTGAGTGTACTTTGTGATAATCAAAGTGCAATTGATCTCAGCAAGAATCCAATTCAACATTTAAGGAGCAAGCATATTGACATGTGGTATCACTTTATCAAGGATTAAGTGGAAGAGGGCATGATTCAGTTGGCGTATGTCGGCACTAAAGATCAAATCTCCGATATTCTAACTAAACCTCTGTCCACAGAGTTATTTGAAAAGAACAGAATGAGACTGTTTGTGCAAATGCCTCCTTGAAGTTCTCGACTTCACCTTAGGATCTACTAGTTTGTGATACTGAGAGGGGGGTGAATTAGTATCACCACAATTTGCAATTCGCAGGTAAGTGAACAACTTTAACCACTTCTTAAAAGTGAACTCTTTCTCAGACTCGACTAAGGTAGATTTATTGCTACCTACTAATCACAATAGTCCCCAAAGTCACCTTTCAGACACCTTGCCTAATAGATAATTCAAATGTTCTTGTTTAGGTCTTCTTTTAGGTTATGGGTTGGCTGATACTTTAGCTGCGTTCACAACTCAATTCAAAACATAGAATGTAAAGCAAATTAAGAACACACGAGATTTATGTGGTTCCGTCAACGTGACGTACATCCACGGTGGTAAGGACTCTCCCTTACCGAGACTATCCACTATACTTGAGAATTCCAGTTACAATGGATGTCTTAATCCTCTGCTCCTTTCACTATTGCAATTACTAAGCAAGTACAATACAAAAAGTGTCACTTACTGTGTCTACACTTCTTCTAGCTTATCTTGCCTCTATTGAATTGAATGGCTGCTTTACTGCCGTTTAAAAGTTCACCACAACGCTCTCTAACCTTTCTTGAAGAAATCTGGAAATACATTGAGTTCTTTCTAATGCTTCGTCAAATTCCTTCTCTAGGTTGTCTCACACAGCTCTTGCTTTCACCGTCTCACAGTCTCACCCATCTCCTTGTCTCACGGCTCGCCTCACATTTTTGGTTTGTCGTTCCACATCTCACGACTTGCCTCACGTTTCTAGTTTGTGTTACACGTCTCACGCATGTTTCTGGTTTGCACCCTTTGCTGGTCACACACCTCACACACGCTTCTGATTTGGTGTTTCACGTCTCACGTACGTTTCTGGTTTGCATGCCTTGCTGGTCACAAGCCTTACCACCATTTCTGGTTTGCACTTGTCCGTTTTACACCTCCAGACAGCCTGGTTTGCTCTCCCGGTGGTCTCCTCTTTCATGGTTTCTCCTCTCTTCCCTTACGGAAGGTGTGCTGTCTCCTCTCTTACATGAGTCACATAGTTTTCTCTAGCCGTCACATGGTTTCCCTTGCTGTCCAAGGTATCCCTTAGTGTTATCTCTTTTTGCCGTGTGTTGTCTCCTTGCCGTGCTGTCTCCTAGCTGTCCACCTTGCTTTGGCTGTCCACTCTTGATTGGTCGTTCTCCTCCTTACTATCCACACCTATTTGGCTGTTCACCTCTTTGCTTGGCCGTGTAGGTGGGTTGGACGTTCTCTCTCTTTCAGCCGGTGATGGTTTTGTTGTCCAGCTGTTCCTCCCTTGTTTTTCTCTCTTTGGCTGGTCACACACTAGGTTTTCCTCTTTTTGGACGGTTTTCCTCTCTTCTTGTCATGTACCCTCTCTTGCTGTCTCTCCTTTCTTTTGCAAGTGGTGTGTTGCTGTTTCAGATTTTCTTTCTTTCACCCCCTTTCGGCCGTCACATATTTTCTCTCTTTTTCCCTTATTTTGCCGACGGTGGTCTCTCTCTTCTTTGGGCTGTCGGAATTTTCTCTTCTTCCCCTATTTTGCCGTGCTGCTTTCTCCTCCGGCCGGTGGTGGATCTTCTTTGGCCTGCTGTCCATTCCCTCTTCAGTTGTTCACCACTTTCTCTCTCTCCCAAGGTTGGGTTTTCTCTCTCTTTTGCAGGTGGTGTTTTTTTTTCGTTTCACTTTGTTGGTCGCCTCTTCTTTTCTCTATTTTTGCCGACTGTTCTGTTTCTTTTTTTCTCCACCCTTTACTTGGCCGTATATGGTTTTTCTCTCCTTTTGCCGTCCAGCACTTGTTTGTGTTTGTTGAGTATTCAATTGTGTTGGCCTTACCCTACTTTTGTCTTCCAAGGTCTTTATATACTCTCTTCTATGAAACCCTAATAGGGCTTACACGGCGGATTTACGTTCTTGCCCTTATGCAATGGATTTACTTTCTTGCCCTTTCATGTGGCTTTACCTTCTTTCCCTTCCATGTAGATTTACTTTCTTGCCCTTCCATATGGCTTTACCTTCTTACCCTTCCATATGGGTTTACTTTCTTGCACACTTAAACCTTGTTGACAACAATTACAACCCATACAAGGCTGTGGGAACAACAATCTCCCCCTTTGTAATTGTTGGCAACACTTATAACAAAAGCCACTATGCAGCAGTTTCAACTCCCCTTAAATATGCACTTTCCCTTTCTTAATAACTTCCCCTGCACTGTTACTTCTCTCCCCCTTTGTCAACCAATTACAAATCTGAACAACTCGCAAAGTAGAGATGGAGGATTCATTTGAACTTCAAGCTTGAGGAGGCATTCACACAGACAGACTCATTCTGTGCTTTTCAAACAGCTCTATGGACAGAGATTTACTTAGATCTTGTGTAGCCTCTTCAACAGATTTAGGTTCAACTTGTGAGAGTAAAGCAGTAGCTCCCACAATTCTTCTTCTTGTTGTAACTCCTGTTGATGGGTCACCTATGATTTGATCTCCTTGATGAGCACTGGTCCATGTTTTCTTTGGCTTTCTTTCTTGCACAGTCTTAGTTGCAAAAGGATCTCTTTCTTCATCTTTAGACTCACTCTTCTCCAAGTCTGAACTTACTTTTTGTTCCTTTTCTTCAGATTGGTCTGATTCTTCATCTATATTGAAGTCATCTTCTTCATTGTCCTCAACGTCTCCATTCTGCATTGTTTTCCAGTTCTCATCTATTCTTACATCACTGGAAGTGATCACTTTTCCCAGCTTATATAGGAAAACTCTGTAACCTTTTGTCTTTACTAAGTATCCCATAAAGATGCCTTCATCAGACCTAGTGTTGAATTTTTCCAAGTTTTGCTCCTTGTTTAGCTTTGACAATTTACTCTTGTCTCCCATCATGTGTGAAGTGCATCCACTGTCAAGGATCCACTGCTTATCCTTGTAGTCAACCTTTAGTGCAATTTCAGCTATATTAGCCACCTCCCTTTTTGCTCTATATTCCTTCTTTTGAACTGGCTTGAAGATATCTTTTTCCTTTTTCTCAGCTTTGACTGCACCACTTGTTTTCACTGTGCCATTGAGTGCCTTCTCTTGCTCAAGGAGAAGTGTCATGCATCTCTTGGCATTATGGCCATCCTGCTCACACTTTTCACACTATTCCAAGTCTGCCAATATAGTAAACTTGTTCTTTGAATCTACTGGTTTGGGCTTTCACCAACAATCCTCGTCAGTGTGTCCTTGCCTTTTACAGTATGTGCAAGAACTCACGACAGGTGTTCTCCTCTAAGTTTTGTATTGTCTCCCCCTATATGCAGCATCGGATCTTCTCAAGTTGGAGACGTATACTGGCCTTCTCCACCAGCAGTTACTCGCCTTATGACCCCAAACTCCACAATAAAGATAGTGACCTTGAAACTATCTCTTCTTGGGTCTACTCACAGCTTGTTTTCTTTTGTTCATTACTTGCTGTGTAGGCAAAGTTACTGGCTTCTTTGCTTATGTGACTTTCATTTCAATCACCTTTTTCTCCTTCTTCTGTTCAGTCGTAGCCTATTGCTGGCTGACCTTCTTTTCTTTTTGAGACGTAGCAGCTATGGGCTACTGCTCTTTAACCACATACATCATTTTTGGCCTTGGCTTTGGTTTGATAATTGTTTTCTCTTCTTCAGTTATCTTCTCCTAAGTCACAACCTTCTCTTTCAACTTCTGTGGCAAAGTCTCATTCTTCTTTTCTCTTGCAGAGCTTGTTTCTCCTACCATTTTAAAGTTCTGCAAGTTCTCTTTGCTACTTTTGAGTTGTTGCTGAAGTCTCAGCAACTCTATCTCCATTTCTTCAATTGTTGAAGTCCTTGAGCTAAGCTCTATAGTAAGGTCTTCACATATTTTGATCTGTTCTTCAAATCTTCCCTTCAAGTCAATATGTTTAGCCCTTATTTCATCCTTTTGACTTTCAGCTTCCTCAGACTTTACTTCAACTTGTTTTATGTGAGCCTCCAACCTTTTTATGGTTCTGCCCCTTCTGATTATCTCCTTTAAAGCTGCTTCCAACTCAGCTTCAAGATTTGGTTCTTCTTCATCAACCTCCTATTCCTCTTCAGAGGTTGAACTACCACCTTAAGCTGATGCTATAAAGGCCTACTCATCTAATAATTCTTTATCTGCCTCCTAATCAGCTTCTTTTGTTTAACTCACATAACTCTTGAATGAGCCTCTCTTCTTCTTCTGTGGGTTGGCAGTCTTCTTACTGGACTTCTTTGATTTGAATGATGATCTTCTCCATCTTGAATTCTACTCATCATCACCATCCTCATCTTCATCATCAAGTTTCACTTTGCACTGAGAAGTAAAGTGTCCAACCTGCCCACAACGATAACATCTCAAGGACGACTGTCATTTTCCCTTCTTAGACCCCGTTTTGAATTTCCTTGTGAAGTAAGCCAATACTTCACCTTTACTTTCTTCCTCATCATCATCATCATCATCCTCACTGGATGATTCTTCCTCTTCTTTTATCTTCAAGTGCTTCATAGCCTTGAAAGTTGCCTCCTTTGATACCTTCGTTGTTGCAGAGCTTCCAGTTGACTTTATCCTCATCTCATATGCAATGAGATTGCACTGGAGATCATGCAGAGACACAAAATTGAGATCTCTACTCTCCTTTATGGCTGCCACCTTTGAGGCAAACCTCTCAGGCAGAATTCTCAGAATTTTCTTCACAATAGATGAGTCCTTCTTGTTCTTCAGTTGACTTCTCAGGTCATTTACAGCGTCAATAACCCTGGTGAAGAACTCTTGAACTTTCTTATTCTTTTGCATTCTGAAAGATTCATATCTCTCCTTGAACACTGGAAGCTTAATCTCCTTCATTCTGCCATCACCTTCATAGACTTTTTGCAATCTGTCCCATATCTCCTTGGCAGATTTGCAGTCCATAACTTTAGCATACTTAGCATCTATCAATGCTAAAGTGATGAAATTTGAGGTCATCCCATTTATCTCAAACTGCCTTAACTCCTCTGGGGTTGGGTCTTTTCCTTCTTCCGGAGCCACAAAACCCTCTTATATGTATTTCAACACGTTCATGGCCATGGTTGCAAATACCACTTGCATTCTTGCTCTCGACATATGGTAGTTGGTTCCATTGAAGATTGGAACCTTCTTGCTGTAAGTAGTGCTGGTGCTAGTATCGACTTCCATTTCTTAGTATGTTGAACAAGTCAAACTTGTAGATCCCTTCAAACTAGTACACCAAGCTGTTAAGCTTCAAATTGGTGAACCAGTGCTCTGATACCAGTTGAAGTTCCTGACTTCACCCTAGGATTTACTAGTTTGTAATATTGAGAGGGAGGGTGAATCAATATCACCACAATTCGCAGATATGTGAACAACTTCAACCTCTTCTTAAAAGCAAACTCTTTTTCATATTCGACTAAGGTAGATATATTGCTACCTATTAATCACAATTGTC
>CM038600.1:5041294-5075954 GCA_021533255.1 Ceriops tagal
CCAAAGTCACCTTTCAGACACCTTGCCTAATAGATAATTCAGATGTTCTTGTTTAGGTCTTCTTTTAGGTTATGGGTTGGCTGATACTTTAGCTGCGTTCACAACTCAATTCAAAACACAGAATGTAAAGCAAATTAAGGACACACGAGATTTGCGTGGTTTCGTCAACATGACGTACATCCACTGTTGTTCCCACAGCCTTGTATGGGTTGTAATTGTTATCAATTAGGTTTAAGTGTGTAAGAAAGTCGATGGCCGGGCTGAACGAAGAACAAAGGACGACTCTTGACCTAGCAACCTGTTTTTGTGAATATTACCTTATGGTCTTCATTGCAAAGTATAATGGATAGTCTCGGTAAGGGAGTGTCCCTACCACCGTGGATGTACGTCCCGTTGATAGAACCACATAAATCTCGTGTGTCCTTAATTTACTTTACGTTCTGTGTTTTGAATTGAGTTGTGAATGCAGCTAAAGTATCAGCTAACCTATAACCTGATGAAGACCTAAACAAGAACATTTGTATTGTCTATTAGGCAAGGTGTCTAAAAGGTGACTTTGGGGACTATTGTGATTAGTAGGTAGCAATAGATCTACCTTAGTTGAGTTTGAGAAAGAGTTTGTTTTTAAGAAGAGGTTGAAGTTGTTCACTTACCTGCGAATTGCGAATAATGGTGATACTGATTCAACCCCCCTCTCAGTATCACAAACTAGTAGATCCTAGGGAGAAGTCAGGAACTTCATCCACGGTGGTAGAGACTCTCCCTTACCGAGACTATCCACTATACTTGAGAATTCTAGTTATAATGGATGCCTTAATCCTCTACTCCTTTCACTATTGCAATTACTAAGCAAGTACAATACAAAAAGTGTCACTTACTGTGTTTACCCATCTTCTAGCTTGTCTTGCCTTTGTTGAATTGAATGGTTGCTTTACTGTCACTTAGAAGTTCACCACAACGCTCTCTAACCTCTCTTGAAGAAATATGGAAATACGTTGAGTTCTTTCCAATGCTTCGCCGAATTCCTTCTTTAGGTTGTCTCACACAGCTTTTTCTTTCACCATCTCACGGTCTCACCTGTTTGCTTGTCTCACGGCTTGCCTCACGTTTCTGGTTTGCACCTTTTGCTGGTCACACACCTCACACATGCTTCTGATTTGGCGTTTCACGTCTCACGTACATTTTTGGTTTGCACGCCTTGCTGGTCACAAGCCTTACCACTGTTTTTGGTATGCACTTGTCCATTTTACACCTCCGGACAGCTTGGTTTGCTCTCCCGGTGGTCTCCTCTTTCATGGTTTCTCCTCTCTTCCTTTATGGACGGTGTGCTGTCTTCTCTCTTACGTGAGTCACACAGTTTTCTCCAGCCATCACACGGTTTCCCTTGCTGTCCAAGGTATCCCTTGGTGTTATCTCCTTTTGCCGTGTGTTGTCTCCTTGCCGTGCTGTCTCCTAGCCGTCCACCTTGCCTTCGCTGTCCACTCTTGGTTGGCCATTCACCTCTTTGCTTGGCCGTGTAGGTTGGTTGGACGTCCTCTCTCTTTCAGCCGGTGGTGGTTTTGCTGTCCAGCCGTTCCTCCCTTGTTTTCTCTCTTTGGCCAGTCACACACTAGGTTTTCCTCTCATTAGACGGTTTTCCTCTCTTCTTGCCGTGTACCCTCTCTTGCCGTCTCTCCTTTCTTTTGCAAGTGGTGTGTTGCCGTTTCATATTTTCTTTCTTTTGCCCCCTTTCGGTCATCACGTATTTTTTCTCTTTTTCCCCTGTTCTGCCAACGGTGGTCTCTCTCTTCTTTGGGTTGTCAAATTTTTCTCTCCTTCCCCTGTTCTACTGTGTTGGCTTTGCCGTGCTTGTTTTTTCCTCCGACCAGTGATGGCTCTTCTTTGGCCTGCCGTCTAGCCCTTCTTTGTTCATTCACCACTTTCTCTCTCTCCCAAGGTTGGGTTTTCTCTCTCTTTTGCAGGTGGTGTTTGTTTTCATTTCACTTCGTTGGCCACCTCTTCTTTTCCCTATTTTTGTTGACCGTTCTTTTTTTTTGTTTTTGTCTCCACCCTTTACTTGGCCGTATATGGTTTTTCTCTCCTTTTGCCGTCTAGTAGTTGCTTATATTTTCTGAGTATTAAATTGTGTTGGCCTTACCCTAGTTTTGTCTTCCAAGGTCTTTATATACTCTCTTCCATGAAACCCTGATAGGGCTTACACGATGGATTTACGTTCTTGCCCTTATGCAGCGAATTTACTTTCTTGTTCTTCCATGCGGCTTTACCTTTTTGCCCTTCCATGTGGCTTTACTTTCTTGCACACTTAAACCTAGTTGACAACAATTACAACCCATACAAAGCTGTGGGAACAACACTCCTCAAGCTTGAAGTTCAGGTGAATCCTCCATCTCTACTTTGCAGGTTTTTCAAATTTGTAATTGGTTGGCAAAGGGGGAAAGAAGCAACAGTGCAGGGGGGGTTATTAAGGAAGGGGGAATGCATATTTAGGGGGAGTTGTAATCCATCTACTTCTAGATTATTACTTTAAGAAGATTATGACGTATGGCTGCATAATGGTTTTTGTTATGAGTGTTGCCAACAATTACAAAGGGGGAGATTGTTGTTCCCACAGCTTTGTATGGGTTGTAATTGTTGTCAACTAGATTTAAGTGTGCAAGTCATTTGAAGCCACATGGAGGGGCAAGAAAGTAAATCCACCGCAGATATAGTAAACCCTACTAGGGTTTTCATGGAAGGGAGTATATAAACCAAAACCCTTGGAAGAAAAGGGGAGATGGAAAAACAAGTGTACACGGCAAAACACAACACATGGTAGAAAGGAGAGCATGGCAAGAGACCTTGAGAGAGAAAACCCTACAATAGAGAGGACACCACTAGCTGAAAGAAAAGAGTGACCAACGGCAAGAGAAAATTCACGGTGAGAGAAGACTCACGGTAAGAAGAGACAGCATACCATCGGTAAGGGAAGAGACGACACACCAATGGACAAGAGCATCCTAAAGGCATGAAACAGCCAAGTAAGCAAACCAAGCATCCCGAATGTGTGAAATGGATGAGAGTATCCCAAAGGTGTGAACATGTGAATGAAACAACAAAACCCTGGAAAGTGTGTGACAGTGAAAGCAGATCCGTGAGACGTGAAACAGATGGGGGAGTGCAGCAAAACCGTGAAACGAATGGGGGAGTGCAGTAAAACTATGAAACGGACGGGAGTGCAGCGGAATCGTGCAGCGAAGCGGATGTAAACCAGAAACGTGTGTGAGGTGTGAGACCAGTGAAGCAGATGCTAACCAGAAACGTGCGTGAGGCATGAGACCAGCGAAGCAGATGCAAATCAGAAACATACTTGTGGCATAAGACCAGCGAAGTGTGAAATGTGAGGCAGGCCGTGAGACGTGAGACACCAAACCAGAAACGTGAGGCAGGCTGTGGTATGTGAAACAACAAACCAAAAGCGTGAGTGCAGGTCGTGAAACAGTGAGACCATGAGACCAAGAGACGGGTGAGACCATGAGACAGTAAGACTAGGAGTTATGTGAGACAACCTAGAGAAGAAATTCGATGAAGCATTGAGAGAACTCAACGTATTTCCAGATTTCTTCAAGAGAGGTTACAGAGAGTTTTGGTGATCTTCCAAGCGGTAGTGAAGCAGCCTATTCAAATCACACAGAGGCAACACAAGCTAGAAGAAGGGTAGACACAGTAAGTGACACTCTTTGTATTGTGATTGCTTTGTATTTGCAATAGTGAAAGGAATAAAAGATTAAGACATCCATTATAATCATAGGGGATACCACACTGGTGTTCTCAAGTATAGTGGATTGTCTCGGTAGAGGAAGAATCCCTACCACCGTGGAGTATGTCATATTGACAGAACCACGTAAATCTCTTATGCCCTTGCTTTGAATTTACATTCTGTTTTTTGGATTGAGTTGTGAATGCAGCTAAAGAATCATCAAACCCCTAACCTAAAGAAGACCTAATCAAGAACATCAAATCTGTCTAATAGGCAAGGTATCTGAAAGGTAACTTTGGAGACTATTATGATTAGTAGGTAATAATAGATATACCTTAGTTGAATCTGAGAAAGAGTTCGCTTTTGAGAAGAGTTTGAAGTTGTTCATATACCTGCATATTGACGAGAGCTAGAGTATTAAAGAAGTAGAATACTTTGGCTTAAATTATCAGAGTTTTTTAAGGGGTGTGATATTGATTCAACCCCCTTTCAATATCACAGACTAGTAAATCCTAGAGTGAAGTTAGGAACTTCAAAGGTTAACTTGAATCTTATGTACATCATCTCTAAGTCCATTTAGATTTTCTTTGAGCTTTTTAACCTTTTCAACTACTAAAGTAGTATTTGTACCTATAAGGACCTGAGCAGATGTTGATGTACCTATAATGGATGGTGTTGTACTTGGGGGTTCTAAGCTAGGTTTTAGTTCCATTAAAGGAATAAATCATTTTTCTCCATGTTTAACCAATCTCATTTGCTTAAGGGTTGTAATACTGATTCATTTATCCTCATTAAAGTGTGAAAAGGCCTCACTAGCAATAAGAACTTCCAATTTCAATAAAAGATACTTCAAATGCATATTATAAGGAAATTTCCTATCTCTTTTTAAGGCTTCTTAAGCACTTGTATCATAAGCTTTGATAAACTAAACTTCTTATTCTTCAACATGTAGATCAACACACACACACACATACACATATATAGAAATATCAAATAATCATTGTATGCACCCCTTGGATTAATGTTGCAAGCCACAATCTTTTATATAATCATGGACTTCATAGGTAAGGAAAAAGCTTTGAAGGGCTTCTTAATGTTGGCATTTTCCTCTTTAAGGTCAATCTGACCTTTAAACACTATTTGAAACTAAACTTTCCTAAACTAAATGTCTCATTCTAATTAACAATGTTTTGCTTTAATGCCAAATTCAAGTAGTTTATAGTCATTTTAGGTATGATCTTCAATTCTTTACCATTCATATAAGAAGTAAAAATAGTATAATTCTTGTTCACTTCCTATCAACAAAAATTAACTTTATGATCTTAATATAAGATTCAATTTTAAAAGTGATAAGCTTCATCCATTTTTAAGAAGCAAAACCATCTAAGAACCCATTTAACTTAAACTTAATAATCAAATTCAAATTAAGAGGCCTACCAATATACATAGTCCTTTTCTAATATTTGTAGAACTCATCTTCAATTTTAAAGATTCTAAAAGAAAAGTTGTAGTACCTTATAAAATCAAAATTTTAAAAAGATGATGAAGGACACATTATGGTTACTCTTTGAGGTGGAAAAGGCAGTGGTGAAGTTGTTATTGGTGCTATTAAAGATGATGAAAGCATTGTTAAGGTCTTTGATGAGGATGAAGAAATTGGTTAAGCACTCTTTTTCCTATTTTCCAATTGCTTTACTTACTTCACATAAGCTTCATTTAGATTTTTAAGGGATTTATTATCAAATTGGGTGAGACATATGGGATTACTAGTGATAAAGATAGTGATAGTAAAGGAAACAATGAAAGCTTAAAGGAGACTTTTGACTTCGGTGTTGAGGTCGCTAATGACATCAATAAAGGCAAAGGAATGGCAACTACACTTGATGTTCTACTGGAGATTAAACTTGTTTCAACCCATATTATTGAAAGCTTGTAAACATGATCAAGGAATGCATTACTTTCAAAATTAGGGGGTTAGTCTACATAGACTTCGTTTGTGATGTTGTCATTTAAGAATATGATCTTTACATCTATTCGTTACAATTTGAAATGTTTATGCGATACAAATGCATGTAACATTCTAATGGCCTCTAGCCTAACTAAAGCAAATGTCTCATCATATTCTATACCCTTTTCTTGATTATAGCCTCTGACAACTAACCTTACTTTATTTCTCACAATTTAGCCACTTCCATCAAACTTATTTCTAAAGACTTACTTGGTTCTAATAATAAGATGATCTTTAGGTCTTGGCACCAAAGTCCAAACCTTGTTTTTCTCAAATTAGCTAAGCTTATCATCCATTATGTGCACCTTAGATTAATTAACCAATACACTATATGTTATAGTTTTATTTATGATACAAGTGCAACAATGCTGTTATTCCTAAATGTAAATTAAGTTCTCAAAAGGTTAAAAGGATTACTAATAAATTGATCTTAGAATGTCTTCCTGACATACTTCTATTCTTTTGGAACTTGGTTGAACAACACTATTAAGGTTGCCATCCTTTGGAAGGTTGGACTTGTTCACTTTAGGTTAAATAGTATGCTCCTTTTGAACATTATTAAAATTTTGTTGCCTCAATGATTCATTTACCTTCTTTAAGCTTTTACTTGTACTTTCAAAGTCATCTAACTCTTCCTTTTTAAGAGGGTGGGGATTAGCTTCATTAAATGTAATATACATTGACTTTTCTACAACAAAAGATTTCTTGTTAAGCATTTTATATATCCTTGTTACTAAAAGAGCATCTTAAAAAGTTATCTTCATTTGGTTAAGAATCAAACTTGTGCAAACAATCTTTTGTGTTTAGAATAAAATAATTACAATTAAAGATTCTTAGGAAGTTTATTCTAGACTTCCTCCCATTCCGTAACTTATAAGGGGTCTTTACAAAGGTGAGATGAATGAATACTTTATTAGACACATAACAATTAATATGGACTACTTCTACCCAAAAAAAGATTGATGATAACTATACTCATTGAATATAGTTTTAGCTATCTCTTATAAGATTCAATTCTTTCATTTAGGTTAAAGAGTTCTTAAAGCAGAAAAATTTTGTGAGATATCTTGAGAATCATAGAAATTCTTAGTGCCCCCATTCTCAAATTCATCATCATGATCACTTTTAATTAAAGTGACATGGTATTCTTTTTCATTTTGAACTTTCTCACAAAATCACTTAAGGTCGTTGAAGCACTCATTCTTATGAGTTAGGAAAGTAACCCATGTAAATCTATTATAATCATTTACTATGACAAATGCATATGACTTACCATATAAAGATGAAACTCTAATTGCACCAAAAAATTCTACAATAGTTGTAAGGGTCTAGTAGAAGATATTAGCTTTTTTCTCTTAAAAGTGCTCTTGCTTTACTTACTCATTTGGCATGCATCATATTATCCTTCTTAAATTTTAACTTTGAAAAACCTTTTACAAACTTATGCTGGCTAAGCTTTGAAAGTTGTTCATGCTTACACAACTTAACCTTCTACGCCACATTCACAATTCTTCATTAACAAAGGCAAAGCACTTAACATCTCAATTAGTGTAAATGTATAAATCAATAATAGACACATTATTTGTTCACTTAGTAATAAATAAGGGATCATTTGTTTTGAAATCAGCAACATAATACGCAGTTTTCTCAACAATACCATATAGTCATTCTCATATAATTGACTAATATTCAATAAATTAAAATTAAGTCCCTTAACAAGTGAAACATTGTCAATCATTAGAGACTTTATATTACTTATCTTGTCAATTCCAATAATATTACTTTTAGAATTATCTTTAAACGTTATCTTTTCACCATTTACTTTTTTTAGGTTTATGAAGTTCTTAAGATTCCCTATCATATGTCTAAACTAGTTACTATCTAGGTATCATTCATCTATCTTTGTATTGCTTATAAGACATGCTTACATAAGAATCATATACATTTAAGCACTTATACTTTCTTGAGTTCTTGAGGATTAATCTTGGTGCCTCTAGCACTTATATAAGAATAACAATCTAAACTTTATCTCAAATTGCAAAAATATTAC
This sequence comes from Ceriops tagal, assembly GCA_021533255.1. Lineage (NCBI taxonomy): Eukaryota > Viridiplantae > Streptophyta > Magnoliopsida > Malpighiales > Rhizophoraceae > Ceriops > Ceriops tagal. The sequence goes on from CM038600.1 coordinate 5,049,089, forward strand.
TTATAACCATAATCACCACAGAAATAATATTTAATAAGATCTCCAACATGGTATTTATATGTATAAGTATTATATCTATCATATCAATGATCATAATAACCATTATAAGAATATGTAAGCCTGCATAATGTTCTAGGCTTTTATATGTGTCTAATGCATATATAGGGATACTTATATGATACTTTTAAACCATGATATGATGCATGAGCATTCTTACACAATGCACTATTAAATGCTTGTGCACATGTATGTACATGAACTATCTTGCCTTAAGAAGCAATAAGTTGATAAGGATAAGACACATAGCCTAAACCACTCTTTTCATCTTAAGCTTTTTAAGAGCCAAGTAACATGTCAAGTCAGTCCTTACTTTTAACAAACTTAAAAAGAGACTCTTAAAGTTTAAATACTTCCTTTTCAAGATGAATATTTTCCATTAAAGGCTTTTTGAGTCTTTTTTCATTATAGACATTTTTTAACTGACTTTTCTTTTTAGTAAGTGTCTTGACCTCATCTTTTAGAGAAGCATTTTTATTCATCAAGGAAACATTCTCTGTATAAAGATTTTTATCTTTAACAATCATATCTTTAAGCTTTTTATTCATTCAATTTAGAGTTTTGTACAACTCATCAATCAAAGATTCATTATCATTAAAATTATCATAATTAAAGGTTACCATATCCTTTATTACCATGAATGCTAGGTTAACTCCAATATCATTGGAATCATCTTCTAAGTGACTTAGGTCATCCCAAGTAGCTTTATAGGTCTTCTTTGCTGGCTTTTTATCATTGTTCTTATTAATAGGAAAATTGGAAGTAATGTGACCAAATTTGTTACGATTATAACAAATGATTTCATCCTTCTTACAATTACTCTTGAAGGATCTCTTGTCATTTTCCTTTTTCTTTTTCCAAATTTGTGTGACCTTCTTAGCTAGCATGGCAAGTTCCTTTTCATCTTCTTGAGTGTATTGATCACTCTCTTTATTATCATCATCACTTTCTTTAGGTGAAAAAAGCTCTAAAAGTAACTTTTTTCTCTTTCTTAACAACCCTTTTGGTAAAGGTAACTTTATAGGTCAATAATGACCAAATCAATTCATTTAAACCTAAGGTGTTTAATTATATGGATTCAATAATTGCAATTATTTTAGGATTCCAAAATTTTGAAATTAATCTTAATAATTTCTTCACAAGATCACTTGTCTCAATACACTTCCCAAGGTTCTTAAGTGGATTGATGATGTTGGTGAACCTTATGTATATCTTTAAGATTGTCTCATTGCTCTTCATCTCAAAGAGCTCATACTTTCACATGAGCAAATTGATCTTAGTGTCTTTCACTTGTGCTATATTCATATAAATGACTTTGAACTTATTTAATATCTCTTTTGTCATTTTACATAAAGATAACATGTTATATTCATTATCATTTAAACCATCATCAACATATAAGTTGCTTTGAAGTTAAAAGTTTTAAATCTCTTCTACTTAGTGGCAAATTCACTATCTTTCCTCTAATTCTCACTTCTACAACTCTTTGGGGCCACTCTCTGCTATTTCTCAAAGTTTATAGTCATGAAATTGGATATACATAGTTATTTTGTCTTTTTAATAGTTGTAGTTTCTACCATAAAAAATAAAGAGGCCTAAAGATGTTTTCATCTTCAAAATAACATATGGGTATAAGGAATGTCATTAAATTAACTCTAGGAGGCTAGGGTTTTTAAATGAAAAATAATCTTTAACATTACATATTAGTCCTTAAGGCAACCCAATAAGATAAATGAATTAGGTCTAATTAGTTCAATCACCTAGCCCTTACTTAATCTCAACTCTAAAAAGAGATAATAAGATAAATAATAATCAAAAGTAAAACAAGTAATGTAAATAATTCAAAGATCTTAAGTAAAATAGTATGAATTAAAATAATATTTAACTATATATAACTTAACTTATTATCAAACAATTAATCAATAATATGAAAGAATGTTGTTCCCATAACCTTATATAGGTTATAATTGTTGTCAACTAGGTTTAAGTGTGAGAGAAAGTAAAGCCACATGGAAGGGCAAGAAGGTAAAGCCACATGGAAGAACAAGAAGGTAAAGCCATATGTAAGGGCATGAACGTAAATCCGCTGCGTAAGCCCTATTAGGGTTTTATAGGAGAGAGTATATAAAAACCGTGGAAGACAAAATTAGGGTAAGGCCAATACAATTGAATACATGGCAAAATACCAAACCCTACAAAGAAGAATACCACCTACAAAAGAAAAGAGTAATCGTCGTGAATAGTAGCCGTTGAGTTAACAGTGCATCCGTCGTGAACAGTGCAGTCGTCAGAAATTGAACAGTATCATCAGAAAATTAAACAGTCTCGTTGGAAATTGAACAGTGTCATTGGAAATTGAACAAAACAAAGAACGGCCAAATTGAGCAAATTGGAGCAAATCGTGTGATGACAAGAGAGAGAAACCCGTAAGGAATGGCACACCAGCGGTTGGACGAAGAGAGAGAAAACATACCCGATGGACGAAGAGAGAGAAAAGCCATCGTCGGAGATAGGAGAGAAACGGACATAACGGCTAGACGGTCGGCGAGGAGACAACACGGCACACGGTAACCCTACACCATCGATAGAAAAGAGAGACGATCGAAACGGTTGGTGAAGGGGGGCGACGGCAGAACGATACAGAAGAGAGAGAGAACCGTCGGCAAAAACAAAATCGTTGAGAGAGAGAAATAGGAGACGACCAAAAGAGAGCTGAACGAAGAACAACCGTCAAGAGAGAAAGAGAGAACGGGGAGACGGTTGAAAAAGTGAGCAGAACGAGAAAAAAAAAGACAACTGATGGAAACCCAAGAACAGCCAAATCGGAATCAATGGGAAGGAGAGAGAAAACACAGCCAAATAAGGGAAATGGAGAGAAAATCTGGAACAGCCAAAGAGGGGTGGACGAAGAGAGAGAAATCCGGCGGTAAGAGAGAGAAATTCGGTGGTTAGAGAGAGAAATCTGGCTGGACAGCAAAAGAGAGAGAAATGGATAGGCGAGTCGTGACACAGTGAGATCGTGGAGCAAGGAGACAGGTGAGACCGTAAGACGGTGAAAGCAGGAATTGTGTGAGACAACGTAGAGAAGGAATTTGGCGAAACATTGAACTCAACGTATTTCCAAACATCTTCAAGAGAGGTTAGAGAGTGTTGCGGTGAACTTCTAAGCAGCAGTGGAGTAGCCTTTCAATTCAACAGAGGCAAGACAAGTTAGAAAAAGAGTAGACACAATAAGTGACACTCTTTGTATTGTAATTGCTTAGTAATTGCAATAGTGAAAGAAGCAGAGAATTAAAGACATCCATTGTAACCTGTATTCATAAGTATAGTGGATAGTCTCAGTAGAGGGAGAGTCCCTACCACCGTGGATGTACGTCACGTTGACGGAACCACATAAATCTCGTGTGTCCTTAATTTGCTTTACGTTCTGTGCTTTGAATTGAGTTGTGAACACAGTTAAAGTATCAACCAACCCATAACCTAACAAAGACCTAAACAAGAACATCTGTATTGTCTATTAGGCAAGGTGTCTGAAAGGTGACTTTGGGGACTATTGTGATTAGTAGGTAGCAATAGATCTACCTTAGTCGAGTCTAAGAAAGAGTTCACTTTTAAGAAGAGATTGAAGTTGTTCACTTACCTGCGAATTGCGAATTGTGGTGATACTGATTCACCCCCCCTCTCAGTATCACAAACTAGTAGATCCTAGGGAGAAGTCAGGAACTTCAATTGGTATCAGAGCACAAGTTCACCAGTTTGAAGCTTAACAGCTTGGTGTACTAGTTTGAAGGGATCTAAAAGTTTGACTTGTTTAGCATACTGAGAAATGGAAGCTGGTACCAACACTAGCACCACTTATAGCAAGAAGGTTCTAATCTTCAACGGAATCAACTACCATATGTGGAGAGCAAGAATGCAAGTGATATTTGCAACCATGGACATGAACATGGTGAAATGCGTACAGGAGGGTTTTGTGTCTCCGGAAGAAAGTAAAAACCCAACCCCAGAGGAGTATGCTAAAGTTATGGACTACAAATCTGCTAAGGAGATATGGGACAGATTGCAGAAAATCTATGAAGGTGATGGCAGAATGAAGAAGGCTAAGCTTCAACTGTTCAAGGAGAGATATGAATCTCTAAGAATGCAGAAAAATGAGACAATCCAAGAGTTCTTCACTAGGGTTATTGATGCTGTAAATGACCTTAGAAGTTATGGGAAGAATAAGAAGGACTCATCGATTGTGAAGAAAATTCTGAGAATTCTACCTGAGAGGTTTACCTCAAAGGTAGCAACCATAGAGGAGAGTTGAGATCTCAATTCTTTGTCTCTGCATGATCTCTAGTGCAATCTCATTGCATATGAGATGAGGATAAAGTCAGCTGAAAGCTCTTCAATGAAGGTATCAAAGGAGGCAGCTTTCAAAGCTATGAAGCACTTGAAGATAAAAGAAGAGGAAGAATCATCCAGTGATGATGATGATGATGAGCAAGAAAGTGAAGGTGAAGTGTTGGTATACTTCAAAAGGAAGTTCAAAAAGGGGTCTAAGAAGGGAAAAGGACAGTTGTCCTTGAGGGCAAACTGGATACTTTGCTTCTTAGTGCAAAGTGAAACTTGATGATGAAGATGAGGATGGTGATGATGAGCAGAATTCAAGATGGAGAAGATCATCATTCAAATCAAAGAAGTCTAGTGAGAAGATTGCTAACCCACAGAGGAAGAAAAGAGGCTCATTCAAGAGTTACGTGAGTCAGACAAAAGAAGCTAATGAGGAGAAAGATGAAGACTCATCAGATGAGCATGCCTTTATGGCATCAGCTCAAGGTGGTAGTTCAACCTCTGAAGAGGAAAAGGAGGTTGATGAAGAAGAACCAGATGTTGAAACTGAGTTGGAAGCAGCTTCAAAAGAGATAATCAGAAGGGACAAAACCATAAAAAGGTTGGAGGTTCACATAAAACAAGTTGAAGCAAATTCTGAGGAAGCTGAAAGTCAAAAGGATGAAATAAAGGCTGAACATATTGACTTGAAGAGAAGATTTAAAGAACAGATCAAAATATGTAAAGACTTTACAATAAAGCTTGGCTCAAGGACTTCAACAATTGAAGAAATGGAGATAGAGTTGCTGAGACTTCAGCAACAACTCAAAAAGAGTGAGGAGAACTTGCAGAAGTTTGAAGTGGTAGGAGAAACAAGCTCTGCAAGAGAAAAGAATGATGAGACTTTGCCACAGAAGTTGAAAGAGAAGACTGTGACTTAGGTGAAGATAACTGAAGAAGAGAAGACAGTTATTAAACCAAAGTCGGGGCCAAAAATGTTGTATGTGGTTAAAGAGCAGCAGCCCATAGCTGCTATGTCTCAGAAAGAAAAGAAAGTTAGCTAGCAGAGGGCTACAGCTGAACAAAAGAAGGAGAAGAAGGTGACTGAAATGAAAGTCACACAAGCAAAGAAGCCAGCTACTTTGCCTACACAGCAAGTGATGAATAGAAGAAGACAAGCTGTGATCAGACCCAAGAAGAGCCAGTTTCAAGGTCATTGCTTGTATTGTGGAGTTTGGGGTCATAAGGCAAGTAACTGCTGGTGGAGAAGGTTAGTATATGTCTCCAATTTGAGAAGATACGACGCTGTATACAGGGGGAGACAATACAAAATTCAAAAGAGAACACCTATCATGAGTTCTTGCACATACTGTAAAAGGCAAGGACACATTGACAAGGAGTGTTGGTGGAAGCCCAAACCAGTAGCCTCAGAGAACAAGTTTTCTATATTGGTAGACTTGGAACAGTGTGAAAGGTGCGGGCAGGATAACTATAATGCCAAGAGATGCATGACACTTCTCCCTGAGCAAGAGAAAGCACTCAATGGCACAGTGAAAATAAGTGTTGCAGTCAAAGCTGAGAAAAAGGAGAAAGCTATCTTCTAGCCAGTTTAAAAGAAGGAATATAGAGCAAAAAGGGAGGTGGCTAATATAGCTGAAATTGCACTAAAGGCTAATTGCAAGGATAAGCAGTGGATCCTTGATAGTGGATGCACTTCGCATATGACGAGAGACAAGAGTAAATTATCAAAGCTAAACAAATCAAGAGAAGGCAGAGTCAAGTTTGGCAATGATGATTCACTCAACATCAGTGGTCAAGGGTCAGTGAATATTGGAAAAGGAAAGTTGAAAGATGTTCTGCACATTGAAGGACTCAAATATAATCTAGTATCTGTCAGCCAATTATGCAACAACGACCATAAAGTGATTTTCACAAAAACGGGTTGCCAGGTAAAAAGTAAAGAAGGCAATACTGTTGCAGCCGAAAAAAGAACAGTTGGAAATTTATATGTGATTGATGAGGATAAGAGAAGCAGCTGTTTACTCACCAAAGAAGAAGAAAATCAACTCTGGCATAGAAGGTTGGGACACTTATCACAGAAGAACATGAGGAAGCTGACCACTACTCATGCAATCAGAGACATTCCCGACCAAAAAGCAGTACAAGACCAAAGAGTTCAATTCTGAAGTAATGCTTGACATTATGCATATTGATTTGTGTGGACCGATGAGGACAAAAGGGTTAAAAGGTGAGAGGTACTTCATTTTGTTTGTTGATGATTATTCGAGAAGGACCTACCTCATGCACCTCAAACACAAGTCAAAAGTTTTGAATTGCTTCAAGAGATACAGAAGATTGGCTGAAAATGAGAGTGGAAGGAAGATCAAAGTATTGAGGTCAGATCAAGGCACTGAATTTACAAATAAAGCTTTTGAAGATTATCTTAAGAAGCATGGAATTCATCACTAATTGGCAGTAGCAAGAACACCTCAACAGAACGGGGTGGTAGAGAGGAAAAATAGAGCTGTGGTCAAAATGGCGAGAACTTTACTGCTAGAATCCATGTTTCACACAAGATTTTGGACAGAAGCAACATTTACAACTGTGCATCTACTAAACAGAGTATTACTAAGTCCTAATACTGATAAGACTCCATATGAGCTATGGAGTGGGAAGAAGACAACAGCCAAGTATCTCAGAGTTTTTTGCAGCCCATGTTTTGTGAAGAATAAGGAGTAAAACTTGGGAAAATTCAACACTAGGTCTGATGAAGGCATCTTTATGGGATACTCAGAAAAGACATAAAAGTTATAGAGTTTTCCTGCATAAGTTGGGAAAAGTGATCACTTCCAGTGATGTGAGAATAGATGAGAAATGGAAAAAAATACAAAATAAAGAAGCTGAGGACAATAAAGAAGATGACTTCAATGTAGATGAAGAATTAGACCAACCTAATGAAAAGGAATAAGAAGTAAGTTCAAACTAAGAGAAGAATGAGTTTGAAGATGAAGAAAGAGATCCTTTTGTAACTAAGACTGTGCAAGAAAGAGAGCCAAAGAAAATCTAGACCAGTGCTCATCAAGAAAATCAGATCATAGGTGACCTATCAGTAGGAGTTGCAACAAGAAGAAGAATTGTGGGAGCTACTGCTTTACTCTCACAAGTTGAACCTAAATCTATTGAAGAGGCTACACAAGATCTAACTAAAGCTCTGTCCATAGAGTTGTTTGAAAAGTAGAGATTGAGTCTATCTGTGCAAATGCCTCCTCAAGCCTGAAGTTCAGGTGAATCCTCCATCTCCATTTTGCGAGTTTTTTAGATTTGTAATTGGTTGACAAAGGGGGAGAAAAACAACAGTGCAGGGGGAGCTGTTAAGAAAGGGGGAGTGCATATTTAAGGGAAGTTGAAACTGCTGCATAGTGGCTTTTGTTATGAGTGTTGCCAACAATTACAAAGGGGGAGATTGTTGTTCCCATAGCCTTGTATGGGTTGTAATTGTTGTCAACTAGGTGTAAGTGTGCAAGAAAGTAAAGCCACATGGAAGGGCAAGAAGGTAAAGCCACATGTAAGGGCAAGAATGTAAATCTGTCGCGTAAGCTCTATTACCTTATGGGAGAGAGAGTATATAAGGACCTTGGAACACAATTGAATACATGGCAAAATACCAAACCCTACACAGAAGAACACAACCTGCAAAAGAAAAGAGTAGCTGTTGTGAACAGTAGCCATCGAGTTAACAATGCAGTTGTCGAAAATTGAATAGTATTGTCGGAAATTGAACAGAATGAAGAACGGCCAAATTGAGCAAATCGGAGCAAACCATGTGACGACAAGAGAGAGAAACCTGTGAGGAATAGCACACCAGCGGTAGGACGAAGAGAGAGAAAACGTAACCGATGGATGAAGAGAGAGAAAACATAGTCGATGGATGAAGAGAGAGAAAAGTCGTCGTCAGAGATAGGAGAGAAACGGAAATAATGGCTAGACGGTCGGCGAGGAGACGACACTGCACATGGCAACCCTACACCATCGGTAAAAAAGAGAGACGATCAAAACGGCTAGTGAAGGGGGGCGACGACAGAACGATACGGAAAAGAGAGAGAACTGTCGGCAAAAACAGAACCGTTGAAAGAGAGAAAGAAGAGACGACTGAAGGAGAGCTGAATGAAGAACAACCGTCAAGAGAGAGAGAGAAAGAGGGGAGATGGCCGAAAAAGTGAGCATAACAAGAAATAAAAAAGACAACCGGCAAAAACCCAAGAACGGCCAAATCGGAGTCGACAGGAAGGAGAGAGAAAACAGGGCCAAATAAGGGAAAAGGAGAGAAAATCTAGAATGGCCAAAGAGGGGTGGACGAAGAGAGAGAAATTCAACGGTAAGCAAGAGATCCAGTAGGAGGGTAAGAGAAATCCGGCAGAATGGTAAGAGAGAGAAATCCGACAATAAGAGAGAGAAATCTGGTGGTAAGAGAGAGAAATCTAGCTGGATAGCAAGAGAGAGAGAAACGGACAGGCAAGCCGTGAGACAGTGAGATCGTGGGGCAAGGAGATAGTTGAGACCGTAAGATGGTGAAAGCAGGAATTGTGTGAGACAACATAGATAAGGAATTCGGCAAAGCGTTGAACTCATTGTATTTCTAGACTTCTTCAAAAGAGGTGAGAAAGCGTTGTGGTGAATTTCTAAGCAGCAGTGGAGCAGCCTTTCAATTCAATAGAGGCAAGACAAGCTAGAAGAAGGGTAGACACAGTAAGTGACACTCTTTGTATTGTACTTGCTTAGTACTTGCAATAGTGAAAAGAGCAGAGAATTAAAGACATCCATTGTAACCTGTATTCACAAGTATAGTGGATAGTCTCGGTAGAGGGAGAGTCCCTACCACCGTGGATGTACGTCACGTTAACAGAACCACATAAATCTCGTGTGTCCTTAATTTGCTTTACGTTCTGTGCTTTGAATTGAGTTGTGAACGCAGCTAAAGTATCAGCCAACCCATAACCTAACGAAGAGCTAAACTAGAACATTCGTATTGTCTATTAGGCAAGGTGTCTAAAAGGTGACTTTGGGGACTATTGTGATTAGTAGGTAGCAATAGATCTACTATAGTTGAGTCTAAGAAAGAGTTTGCTTTTAAGAAAAGATTGAAGTTGTTCACTTACTTGCGAATTGCGAATTGTGGTGATACTGATTCACCCCCCCTCTCAGTATCACAAACTAGTAGATCCTAGGGAAAAGTCGGGAACTTCAAAGAATAATTTAAATAAATTGACATCAATCAAACATAAAGAACATATCAAAATCTTAAAAATATCACACATGATTCTAATCTTAATAACCTTAACATGAATATTTTTCATCACATCACCACTATGCCACTTTTGGTTACTATACTTCTTCTTACTTATCTAATCTAAAATTTTGAAACTAATAGTTTAGGCCCATATAGACTACTAAGTAGCAGCAAGTTAAGAGTTTGACTTTTGATTGAAAAACATACTTGCATGAAATAAAAATTAATTCTTGAGGATACTAGATCAAAGTTTTGTAGATAAGAAAGATACTTTTAAGATAATAGTCACAAGCATTTGAACTAATCCATGCCCAATTGCCCACCATAACGTGTTATTAATTAGCTAGGCACTTTACTAAGTGTTTGTTTCTCCCTACTCCACCATACCCACTTGACCTAACAAAAGAAATGGGATCATAGTTAATAGATTTATCTTAACCATATATAAGGTGACACACCATGTAGCTCTACAAAAGAGATAAAGAGCAAAATGTGTCATAAGTTTTACTAGGAAATGTTTGGAAAAAATGCACCAGTTCAAGCAACCTATTCTTTGACCTCTTCTTTTACAAGATTTAGTATAAGGATATGCTCTTTACCATGTTTAACAAATACCTAACTTTGAGGATAGATGTCATACCTTTTTAAAGGTAGTACAAAAAAAAATTTTACTTCTCTATTCCTTAAAAGGAAGGCTCTCACCTTTTAAGACACTTAAATTAATGCTCCTCCTTTTTATGGCATAAAAGCCTCTATGGCTTTTATGCATAACCATAACTATCTTATAAAAATTGACTAATATGGTCCAATGATAATGAATCGATACCAAGAGCTTAAGGCCAATAAGGTTATCAAAAGACTTTAAGAATTAGGAATGAATTGACTACAAGCCATCCCCATAATCACAATGAACTCCTATAGAGACCTATGCTTAAGAAATGCAAACTCAACATCTATGTGTTTAATGTATAAACTAATATAGCCAAAAAGGGGACAATGAGCCCTTTCATTTAAACAAAGGACTATCAACTTGGTACCTTGTGGAAGACATTAAGCTTGCTTTATAAAGAACATATCCAACCAACTTTAAGGAATGATAAAAGCAAAAGTGCAATGAATACAATCATAAATGTCACGTGGCTTTTAAATAAAAGGCTCATACCTTATGTGACAAGCCAACCAATCCTTTAAAATAACATGATTATGATGGAAAGCAATTGGATAAGGATTCTTGTAATGTGAACAAAGAGTCATACCTTAGATATGTTAAAGCAATGGTTTAAAATAATAATTGTTGCTTAAACCCAACATAACCTCTTAAGAGACAAAATATTTTGTGTAATTATTCAAAAATAAAAAGTGAAATGGTGAAGAAAAGGCTACAACAATAGTATATAAACTAGCCTAACCAATAAGTGATGGAAAACTAGCAGCCACCTTCAATAGGTGCAAATATGGAAAATGTGTGATAGTTAAGATTCATAAAACATAATTATCATATTTGTAAACATTGTAATACTTCAAATGAAATACATAATAATAAAAAGGAAGAAGCAAAGGAAAAACTAGTAATACATTAAAGGAAATTGGGACATGATTACAAGCTAAAAGCTGAAACATTACAAAATGGCACCTTTAGCCAGCAGATATAACCAAAAGCAAAGTAAAGATAAGAACTTAGTGCATGTCATGCATTTATACTAAAGCCAAAAAGTTACAAAATAGTTAGTATTGGTTGTTAAATACATAAAAAAATATGGATCTAAAACAAAGTGAAAAACCTCTTAAAGATCCTAAGGATAGAGACCTATCCACTAAGAAATCTAAATTAGTATATTTGGTTTATGAACTTTCCATTAACCTTTTCAATGTCGACATGAGCAATTGCTCACAATATTAACTAAGGTCAAAATCAAAATAATCAATAAGGATCTCTTCCCTTTAAGAATCAAAAGCTCCCTTAACACTATAAGAAGTTAAGTAGTTGTAACCCTTTTAATGTCAATATCCTTTTGTTTTGCATGGGTAAACAAGCTTTCATGTGTAACATGTAATTCCTTTAACTTTTTAACCTTGTTTTAGAGCCCTATTACTTGGTCTTTTAGTGCTTTGTCTTACTCCTTCACCTTGGTAGCTTAGTCACACTAAATTGCTTCTCAATAAACTACCTCCTTATCCTCCCTTATCTTGGTCCTTATTCACCCATACCATAGTGCAACATGAGAAGTATACATTAGCCCTAAAAAGTATATTCACTCAAAAGTTGTCTCCTTCTTCTTCCTCCATAGTTATTGACTTTAACAATAGGCTTTTTCCTAGACTTAGCAACATCTTTAAAGGAGGAAGCTAGCATATCACTCCCTAAGCCTAAAGCAACCAAATCCCCAACAATTTCAAGGAAGCAAAAGAAAAGAAAAACAACTAAATTAAGAATAATTGTGTGAAGAAATGTTCCCTTGAGGACCAACTCATTGGCAACCTTTATAATGGTTAATTATACATTTTCCTTTTAAGAGAAGTCTTATCCTAACAAATAATGAAATGGTATCTTTTATTTTAGGAACTTTGATTCCAAATGAAAGGATAAAGAAAACGACTATATAAACTTAAAATGATAAGGCACTTTTTGCTTATCCTTCCTAAGTTTGACTCCCTTGATAACTTAACAAGAGGAAAAATACAGGCCAACACTATTGAGACTGGCTACCTTCTTGAAATTGTGAATGTAAAAGAGGACATTTAAAATAAGAGCAATGCTAATATTTTGGGTTGTTTCCCTCAATTTAAGCCAATTACTATAGTTATATGTAATTTAATAAAATTGTAGGAATTCTTAAAATATCTAAGAGATAAGAAGAGTTACTTCACATAAAGAGACATGTACTTAAATGACACATGGCATGCCCTTTTAAAGTAAAAAGGGCAATGAACTTGAATAACCCATTTATCCATTTGATCCAAGTAACCTTGATAAGAGAAAGGGAAAACTCAAGGAATTGCCTTTGCCCACTTTGCTCCATAATCAATTATCTAGCAAGGAGGGCACTATCCCATAGAGAGTTAACTATAATAACAAAATCATCCTCTAGCTTCACCTCTTTATCTCAAATGACTTTCTCTTGTTGAATGGTTGTAACTCCCTTTAGAGATAATGCTTCCTAGGAAAACATGTCTCCTAATACTTGAGCAATCACAAAAGAATCTAATGAAATAGCCAAAGAAAGGATGAAATGATTTGAGAAAGAGGGATAGGTTGAAACAAAAATAATAAGACAAGAAAAGAAAATAAGAGATTACTGCTAAGAAACGATTTTGGCAAGTAATGGGAAACTAAAAGTTCCTATACTTTAGACAAACATCTTTCAAGCAAATGAAAATAACACTATCTAAATTCAATGGTCAAAGGGTTTAAAGAATGTTTCACTCAAGAGACAACTAATAGGACAAATTGATTCAAATCCTTTTATTGTAGCTAATAGTAGACACTTGAGTTTTAACTTTCCCAACAAGTCATAACTATTAAAGAAACAAGTAATAAAGGCATTATTCCTATAAGCTTTTGGTAAGCCCACATTACACCTAAAAGCCCAACCTAACTACTATTATGCAAGAGTGAAGCCAATAAACCCAACTCAACGCCCACTTAAATTGCACCCTTCCATTCTCCACCTTACTCTAACTTCAACCAAAAGAGACCTTAGCAAGTAAAAGGAGTTGCACATCACCCAAAGTGATGCTTGGACCCCTTTGCCTAGCACATTCACCTTTAGTAGCACACCCTCTACAAGGTATCCTTCCATCACCCATGATAAAACCTCACTTTATTACTAGTTAAGACAAGAGCCATGATAAAAGAACATATAGCATTATACACCTAATGGTCTTTGGAGTGCTCCCTATTGTACCCTCTTTTACCAATTAATGAGAGTTCACCAAATGAATTTCTATAAATAAATTTATGGAAAGTAATAAAAATAAAAATTATTTTATCCATAATTTTTTCCTTAATAGATCATTGTCCTTAATTTAAGGCAATAAGAAGATTTTTTTTTCTAATAAAATCTTCACACCAAAGAGTTCTTTAACTAAAAAAAAAAAGGGAAATTCTTTAACCATTAAAATATAATAGCTATTAAACAAAACTTGGTGATTGAGGTAATGACTTCAAGGCACACCAAATGTAGACTATAAGAAAAGATAATGTTTTCAACTCATCTTGACCTAACCAATTAGACCAGTGCCTTGGCAAACAAATAATTTGGTTTAAGCTAAGTTGGTAAAGACTTAGCTAAGCAAGCAATATAGACATGATGACCTATAAACCTTAATTAAATCAATTTGGCTTAAAATAGTAGTGTCTAAGTTGAAGTAGTCTACAACACCATAGTATGATTAGAAATTTGAAATCATTCCATGTCCTTGAGACTTCAATATCTTTACAATTTGATTCTATCCCTTCATTATGTGGTTCTCTTCAAATTAAAGCAAAACATGTGTTCTACAAGTTAAAACCTTAACTTTTCAATCCACTTAACATAGATTTTTTGTAAATCTTCTTTAAAGATCTCCTTTACCCCTGAATAATCAAAACACTTGAGAGAATAATGTTTTTGTAGTCATCAATTTTTATATTTAACTATCAAAAATTACGATATCTTTATTTTGCTAAGTTTTGTTAGGTCATGGATGACAATGAAACAAAAAGAAGTCTTACTAATATTTTCTTAGTTCTTTATTAATTTTAAGAGTTTTATTAGTTGATTTTTCCTTTTCTATTAATTATTCTACTTCCTAGTTCATATAAAGATTTATCCTTTACTTTCTTTCACGTGATTTTTCCTTATTCACCCTATCATTTGTTGTCCTTCATCTTCTTTTCTTTCAATTTTCTTTTGCATAATAATATATAATGGTATAAATGCACAACATATGCCCTATGTAATAGCTAATGTTATTATTGCCAAGTTCTTGTTAGCCTTATACTTGATATCTTTGCAATCTTATCTATTGTAGATTGTATGACACTTGGTCATATATGTTAAAAAAAAAATTATCTCAAGCATTGCCTTTACTAGCCTAACTATTGACTCTTTTATGAAACTAGTGACTTAATAACTCATTGACCCAACTCTTCGTCAAATCGAGTTTAATAATTATTAGAAAAGTAAAAGTTAATTAAAGGTTAAGACATTCAATTAACAACAATAAAAAAATGGGAATCATTTATAAAAATATAAAACAACATGAGAAAAAAAAAGAAAGGAGAAAAAAAAGTGTTATACTACAAATTTGTTTCCAGAACACTATTTAACAATCATATTTTGTTAACTTCATTATATGATATTCACATGTCTAATGGCAATAAATTTTTACTATCATCATATACAAGCTCATGTCAAGAAACCAAATGCTTCATTTGTGTAATTCCCTTCATGTTTTCCCTCCCTTTGATTTATTCTTAAACGACATAACACTAGTAATTCCCTTCATATTTTCAAGTTTATTACAACTACTGAAAGTAAAAGAAGAAAAATAAAAAGTAAAACACTTAGATGAAGAAATTTGAATGATTAAATAATAATAAAAATTGAGGACAATCACACTAAAGATTAAAAAAAACCATGACTCATTAACTAGATGTGAAAATTAAGTAAAAACAAAAATCATAAGTAATGTCTACTGGTCACTTATTTTTCTTAATCATTTTGTCTCTTACTTGGCATTTATAGTGTAGACACTATGTGGTCACCATGATAATATATATATTCACTCTCAATACTCTAAATTCAATTCTTAAATTAATAATTACTTCCATGCAATGTAACTCCCCAAGCATTTACTATTGCGAGTTTCTCATATAGTTGATTAGCAAGCATCAATCCCTCCTTATAGACATATGAGACCTTCATTCATTAGTGGATCGATTAAAAGTGCTAAAGTTAATGATATGGATGGAAGAGCATGAGAAATTAAAAGCTCAAGCAATTCACCATATTCAATCTTTACAAGACAAAGTCCACCTTATTCAATAGATCTTTGACTTGATATAGAGTATAAGAGCTTTATTTATAAGGTAACTTTATATTGTAAAAGGCCAATAGGTTTAAACATGATTGTTTAATAAATTTATTATAAGTTTTCTGCTAGTTAAAATTCTTTGTAGTGTTTTGATAATTTTATATATGATTAGTCATATGATTGACTAAAAAGAACAAAATAAATTGAAAGGAGACAATTAGAGAGATTCTAGAAATGCAAGACAAGAAATAAAGCAAAACTTGTCCTTTTTTCACTATTCTCCATTGTCTATTGTTGTGGTTTTTCATGTTCATTTAGTAATGGATTTAGGAGAACTTAGTATGCTAAAATCAAACATTTAAAACATAAGAAATAATTATGTAAAAATAAGAGTTAAAAGTATTTGTTGCATAAAAGACAAGAAATTTGCAATATTGATATATGAAAAATTTTACTATGACTTTTTAGCAATACATTTGATATGTTAAGACTTAAGGAAATTGAAGTTCCCAACTTCACCCTAGGACCTACTAGTCTGTGATACTGAGAGGGGGGGTGAATCAGTATCACACCCTTGTAGAACTCTAATAATTTTAAGTCAAAGTACTCTACTGCTTTAATAATTTAGCTCTTGTTAACATGCAGGTGGGTGAACAACTTTAAATTCTTCTCAAGAATGAACCCTTTCTCAGAGTGAACAACTTTAAACTCTTTTCAGGAATGAACTCTTTCTCAAATTCAACTAAGGTAAATCTATTGTTATCTACTAATCACAATAGTCTCCAAAGTTACCTTTCAGACACCTTGCCTATTAAATGAATTGGTTGTTCTTGATTAGGTCTTCTTTTAGGTTATAGGTTTGATGATTCTTTAGCTGTGTTCACAACTCAATTTAAAACACAGAATGTAAATTCAAA
This sequence comes from Ceriops tagal, assembly GCA_021533255.1. Taxonomy (NCBI): domain Eukaryota; kingdom Viridiplantae; phylum Streptophyta; class Magnoliopsida; order Malpighiales; family Rhizophoraceae; genus Ceriops; species Ceriops tagal. The sequence goes on from CM038600.1 coordinate 5,065,682, forward strand.
GCAAGGACACAAGAGATTTACGTGGTTCCATCAATGTGATGTACTCCATGGTGATAGAGATTCTTCCTCTACTGAGACAATCCACTATGCTTGAGAATACCAGTGTGGTATTCCCTATGATTGTAATGTAGTTACAATGGATGTCTTAATCTTTTGCTCCTTTCACTATTATAAATACAAAGCAAACACAATATAAAGAGTGTCACCTACTGTGTCTACTCTTCTTCTAGCTTGTCTTGCCTCTATTTGATTTGAATAGGCTGCTTCACTGCCGCTTGGAAGATCACCAAAATGCTCTCTAACCTCTCTTGAAGAAATTTGGAAATTTGTTTCTTTTTAACTTTAGCGAGTGCTTTTTCCCATCTTACTTGTCTCACTTAACTCCTGATCTTACCGTCTCACGGTCTCACCTATTTCCTGGTCTCACTGTCTCACGTCTCACATCTCTGGTCTGGTCTCATGTATCACCGTTTCCAGGTCTAGTCTCTCATCTCGCGTCTTTGGTTTGGTCTCATGTCTCACGTTTCTGGTCTCACGTCTTCTTTGGTTCTGGTCTCACGTTTCACCATTTCTGGTCTGGTCTCATGTCTCACCGTCTCCAGGTCTCACGTCTTCTCTGGTTCTGGTATGCTCTCACGTCTCACGATTTCTAGGTCTGGTCTCACCGTTTCTGGTCTGGTCTCACCCGTTTCATGCTTTACCGGTCTCACCTGTTTCACTATCTTACAGTGGTACCCCAAAAAAGATAACTCTTGGTTTATATATTCCCTTCTATGAAAAACCTAGTAGGGTTCACTGTAGCTGTGGTGGACTTCCTTTTTTGCCCTTTTCTTTCTACTGAAATCTCATCCTTTGAATGCTTGACTGAACAGTCAGGATTGTCCATGAATAGTTAAAATTCCGTAACCTTCCCTTCTTCCGGACTCCTTGTTTGTCCGTAACCCTGGAATTATTCCGCTCCTCTGGAATTACTCCTGGACTTAGTCTCAGGACAGGCTGACGAACTGGCAGATTTAACTTCTTATGAACTTATTATCCATATACAACCTTGTCACACTGTCACACTAAGACTCAAGCAATGCTAAACTCCCTCTACAAGTTCACTCTAAGGAGATCACTTTACGAGGTTATTTGACATTCTAGTCTTATCTTGTAATTCTTGAGATATGACCCACTTCTGCTTGCACACTTAAATCTAGTTGACAACAATTATAACCTATACAAGGCTGTGGGAACAACATAAATTGATGTAGATAATAACAAAAATGTATACTAGGTCAATTCTATATAGTTTGTGTATCATAGTTGGACACTCAAAATGTGATCATAAAATGATAAAAAAAAATAAAGAGAGAATTAGGTTATAAAGATTATATGAATAAGGATGACAACATCATATATATTAATACTTGATATTAAGATTAAGTATAATTAGTTGACTTGATTAAAAGGCCTTCCTAACTCATAAGCTTGGGTTCTTTCATTTTGTTTGTCTTTTAGCTTTTATGTTTTTCTGCCACTCATCCTCTTCTCATTACATGCCTTTGTAATAGTAAGATGTAAGTGTGACCATTTGTTGTAACAATCATAATGCCAATCCAATTTTGAGATTTCTTATGTAAATCATTAAGAAATCACATTCTAAGCAACACAGTTAGTTTTTCCCTTTTTCCTTTTTGTGCTTGTGATAATCAATATGACAATATAATTTTCAAATTAACATTGTATCAATGACCATTTATCCTCTAACATGATCTTACATAATATATTAAGTTCAAGACATAAGGCTAGGCAACTGTTTTAGTGTGAATTCATGATAAATGGTGCTAATAAACTTTATTGTATCACAAGGTAAAGAGACCTTTATAGAATATTCAAGGGATTTTGTTATATAAGTGAGTATGCCATATGATTAGAAGCAAGATTACAAAGCAAGAAGAGGATTATGGACAAAAAATGTTAAGAGAAAAATCAAAATTAGAGCTTTCCCCTTCCTATTTGCATATAACTCTATTTTAGTTTCCCTCCTAAAAGTTAAAACTTTTTTATTATCAAGAACTAACACCATAAATGACACTTCAGCTAAAGTTTTAGTAAACACGAGGGACCTAAACCACACAAAATCTTAATTGTCCTTACTTCTAGATCATCGTTCCTTCTTTTTGTTGACAAAATGGGCAACATTTAGTTCTAGCAATGCTTCTTAGCAAATGAAGACTTGTGCTTGATTACATGAAATTAATTAGGATATTCCTTTAATTTATTCAATCAAAAATGGATTTTTATATTTAAAGGATACATTCTTATCATTGCAGGAATATTTTGTTGATTTTGTGGAGTAATAATGAAGTAGTTTGGTCACACAAACCATATAAACTAAGTTATCAAAGAAATGGGGTAAGGAGGGAGTTGGTGAGTCTTATATGGGGTCTAGCTACTCTAATTAAGATTTAAGGTCATTATATTATGTGCTTTATGTAAACTAAGAGGGCATCATTTTTGTGAAAACTCAATCATAAGCTATTTTTAAAGAATTATTCTTTTTTTTTTCATCAAACAACATTAATATTATCAGTTTGGTAATTACTAAGTAGATATACCTTTTAGTAGGCACATTATACATAATTAATAAACAAGAAAACAAAAACTAAGAAACAAACTTTAAAAGGTAGTGTTTTATGCTATTGGTTATGATACATGTCAATTTTTATTAATAAATTATTATTTTAATAAATATGTATAATTAGCTACTAAAAGGGGTGTATCAAAGCATTTTCATCTCAATTATTAAAATTATTTGCTTTTAATTATTAGTTTTTGACCAAATCTTATGAACTTGTCGACTTCTTCCTAGGATTTACTAGTTTGTGATACTGAGAGGGGGGGTGAATCAGTATCACCACAATTCGCAATTCGCAGGTAAGTGAACAACTTCAACCTCTTCTTAAAAGCGAACTCTTTCTCAGATTCGACTAAGGTAGATCTATTGCTACCTACTAATCACAATAGTCCCTAAAGTCACCTTTCAGACACCTTGCCTACTAGACAATACGGATGTTCTTGTTTAGGTCTTTGTTAGGTTATGGGTTGGCTGATACGTTAGCTGCGAATTGCGAATTGTGGTGATACTAATTCACCCCCTCTCTCAGTATCACAAACTAGTAGATCCTAGGGAGAAGTCGGGAACTTCAATTGGTATCAGAGCACAGGTTCACCAGTTTGAAGTTTAACAGCTTGGTGTACTAGTTTGAAGGGATCTAGAAGTTTGACTTGTTCAACATACTGAGAAATGGAAGTCGGTACCAACACTAGCACCACTTATAGCAAGAAGGTTCCAATCTTCAACGGAACCAATTACCATATATGGAGAGCGAGAATGCAAGTGGTATCGGCATAAACGTGGTGAAATGCGTACAAGAGGGTTTTGTGGCTCCGGAAGAAGGTAAAGACTCAACCCTAGAGGAGTTAAGGCAGTTTGAGATAAATAGGAAGGCCTCAAACGTCATCATTTTAGCATTGACAGATGTTGAGTATACTAAAGTTATGGATTGCAAATCTGCCAAGGAGATACGGGACAGATTGTAGAAACTATATGAAGGTGATGGCAAAATGATGGAGGCTAAGCTTCAAGTGTTCAAGGAGAGATATGAATCTCTCATAATGCAAAAGAATGAGACAGTCCAAGAGTTCTTCACTAGGGTTATTAATGCTGTGAACGACCTGAGAAGTCATGGGAAGAATAAGAAGGACTCATATGTTGTGAAGAAGATTCTAAGAATTCTGCCTGAGAGGTTTGCCTTAAAGGTAGCGGCCATAGAGGAGAGTAGAGATCTCAATTCTATGTCTCTGCATGATTCCCAGTTCAATCTCATTGCATATGAGATGAGGATAAAGTCAGCTGAAAGCTCTGCAACAACAAAGGTATCAAAGAAGGCAGCTTTTAAAGCTATAAAGCATTTGAAGATAAAAGAAGAGGAAGAATCAATCATCCAGTAAGGATATGATGATGAGGATGAGGAAGAAAGTGAAGGTGAAATATCACGGTCTAAGAAGAGAAAAGGACAACTAGCCTTGAGATGTTATCGTTGTGGGCAAACTAGACACTTTGCTTCTCAGTGCAAAGTGAAACTTGATGATGAAGATGATGATGGTGATGATGAGCTGAATTTAAAATGGAGAAGACCATCATTCAAATCAAAGAAGTCTAGCAAGAAGACTGCCAACCCATAGAGGAAGAAGAGAGACTCATTCAAGAGTTATGTGAGTTAGACAAAAGAAGCTGACGAGGAGGAAGATGAAGACTCATTAAATGAGCATGTCTTTACGACATTAGCATAAGGTAGTAGGTCAACCTCTGAAGAGGAAGAAGAGGTTGATGAAGAAGAGCTAGATCTTGAAGCTGAGCTGGAAGCAGCTTCAACGGAGATAGTTAGAAGGGGTAGAACCATAAGAAGGTTAGAGGCCCATATAAAACAAGTTAAAGCTAAGTCTGAGGAAGTTGAAAGTCAAAAGGATGAAATAAGGGCTGAGCATATTGACTTGAAGAGAAGATTTGAAGAACAAATCAAGATATGTGAAGACCTTACAATGGAGCTTGGTTCAAGGGCTTCAAAAATTGAAGGAATGGAGAAAGAGTTGCTGAGACTTCAGCAACAACTCAAAAGTAGTGAAGAGAACTTACAGAAGCTTGAAATGATAGGAGAAACAAGTTCTGCAAAAGGAAAAAAGAATGAAGAGAAAGTGCAGCAATCTAAGGTTGCATTGGCTAAAGGTAATAAGAATGTGACACAGAAGTTGAAAGAGAAGGTTGTGACTCAGGAGAAGATAGCGGAGAATAAAGAAGATCTGAAGAAGCAACCTAGTATGGCAAACAAAAATAGAGAAAAGAAAGCCAACCAGCAGAGGGCTACGATTGAACAAAAGAAGGAGAAGAAGGTGACTGAAATGAAAATCACACAAGCAAAGAAGCCAGCTACTTTGCCTGCACAGCAAGTAATGAACAGAAGAAGACAAGCTGTGATCAGACCCAAGAAGAGGCAGTTTCAAGGTGATTGCCTTTATTGTGGAGTTTAGGGTTATAAGGCAATTAACTGTTGGTGGAGAAGGCCAACACAATTGCATACACAGCAAGAAGAGAGGGTGAACGGCATAAACACAAAGAGTGAGTTTGGAAAACACAAGAGAAACCGTTCAACCAAGGAGACAAGAAGGGCCAACACAATTGAATAAACAGAAAAATACAAAAAGTGTGTGGACAGCCAATTAGAGAAAACAAAAAAACACAACACATGGCCAAAGCACACTGACAGCAAGAGAAGGGCAGAACAGGGGACGGCCAAATAGAAAACGGAGGTCGAAAATTGAGGAGATCATAGCTGCACAGTAGCCGTTGTGAACAGTAACCTCGTGAACAATAACCGTCATGAACAGTACCATCGTGAACAGTAGTGTCGGGAGAGAGAAAGAAGGAGACGCCGAAAGTAGGAGCTGAACGAAGAACAGCGAACAGAGACGACCAAATCGGAGCCATCGACGGGAAGGAGAGAGAAAACACAGCCATCGACGGGTGAAAAATCGAGCAAACCGGCGGATTAAGAGAGAGAAAATGTAGCCAACGGACGAAGAGAGAGAAAATGCAAACTGGAGAAGGAGAGAAACCCGTGAGGAACGGCACACCACCGGTACACCAGCGGTCGACAAGGAGACGACATGGCTGGACGGTCGAAAGTGGGTGGACGGCAAAGACCTATACGGCCAGATCGGAAGGAGAGAGAAACCCGACGGCCAAATTAGAGCAGATCGGAGGGAAGAGAGAGAAACCCGACGGTGAATGAAAAAGTGAAATCCGGCGAAGAGAGAGAGAAATTCGGTGGAAAGAGAGAGAAATCCGGTGGTAGGAGAGAGAAATCCATCTAGACAGCAAGAGAGAGAGAAACGAACAGGCGAGCCGTGAGACAATGAGATCGTGAGACAAGGAGATGGGTGAGATCATAAGACGGTGAAAGCAGGAATTGTGTGAGACAACGTAGAGAAGTAATTCGGCGAAGCATTGAACTCAACGTATTTCCAAACTTCTTCAAGAGAGGTTAGAGAGCGTTACGGTGAACTTTTAAGTGGCAGTGGAGTAGCCTTTCAATTCAACAGAGGCAAGATAAACTAGAAGAAGGGTAGACACAGTTAGTGACACTCTTTGTATTGTACTTACTTAGTAATTGCAATAGTAAAAGGAGCAAAGAATTAAAGACATCCATTGTAACTTGTATTCATAAGTATAATGGATAGTCTCGGTAGAGGGAGAGGTAGCAATAGATCTACCTTAGTTGAGTCTGAGAAAGAGTTCGCTTTTAAAAAAAGGTTAAAGTTATTCACTTACTTGCGAATTGCGAATTGTGGTGATACTGATTCACCCCCCCTCTTAGTATCACAAACTAATAGATCCTAGGGAGAAGTCGGGAACTTCAGATCTATTGCTACCTACTAATCACAATAATCCCCAAAGTCACCTTTCAAACACCTTGCCTAATAGACAATTCGGATGTTTTTGTTTAGGTCTTTGTTAGGTTATGGGTTAGCTGATACTGTAGCTGCGTTCACAACTCAATTCAAAACACAAAACGTAAAGCAAATTAAGGACACACGAGATTTACGTGGTTCCATACATCCACGGTGGTAGGGACTCTCCCTTATTGAGACTATCCACTATACTTGCGAATTTCAATTACAATGGATGTCTTAATCCTTTGCTCCTTTCACTATTGCAATTACTAAGTACAATACAAAGAGTGTCACTTACTGTGTCTACCCTTCTTCTAGCTTGTCTTGCCTCTGTTGAATTGAAAGGCTGCTCCATTGCCGCTTAGAAGTTCACCGCAACGCTCTCTAACCTCTCTTGAAGAAATCTAGAAATACGTTGAGTTCTTTTCAATGCTTCACTAAAGTTCTTTTCTACATTGTCTCACACAACTCCTACTTTCATTGTCTCACGGTCTCACCCATCTCTTTGTCTCACGGTTCGTCTCACGTTTCTGGTCTCTCTTGCTGTCCAACCGGATTTCTCTCTCTTATCGTCAGATTTCTCTCTCTTACCGTCTAGCTGGATTTCTCTCTCACCGTCTAGCCGGATTTCCTCTGTTTTGTCGATGGTCCTTCTCTCTTCGTCCACCCCTTTTTGGCCATTCTAGATTTTCTCTCCTTTTCCCTTATTTGGTCGTGTTTTCTCTCTCCTTCCCGTCGACTCCTCTATTTTGGCCATATACCTCTTTTCTCTCTCTTCCAACGACTGTCTCAATTTTTCTCTCTTTCTCTCGTGTTCTGTCGACCGTTGGTGTGCCGGTGGTGTGCCGTTCCTTTGCCGTCCACTCTCCTCTTTGGCCGTGTCAGATTTTCTCTCCTTCCCCTATTCTTCGTTCAGCCTAGCCATCTCCTTTTTCTCTCTCTCTCGACAATTGCACTGTTCACTCGACAACTACACTATTCACTACGGCTACTTCTTTTCTATTTTGCCGTCCCCTGTTCTGCCGTTCGCTTGCCGTCGTTGTGCTTTGGCCGTATGTTGTGTATTTTTGTTTTCTCTATTTGGTCGTCCACACACTTTTGTATTTTGCCGTGTATTCAATTGTGTTGGTCTTATCCTAATTTTGTCTTCCAAGGTCTTTATATACTCTCTTCCATGAAACCCTAATAGGGCTCATGTGGCGGATTTATGTTCTTGCCCCTCCAAGGCTTACGTAGCAGATTTACATTCTTGCCCTTCTATGTGGATTTACCTTCTTGCCCTTCCATTTGGCTTTACTTTTTTGCCCTTCCATGTGATTTTACTTTCTTGCACATTTAAACCTAGTTGATAACAATTACAACCCATACAAGGCTGTGGGAACAACAGCCTTTATAAGTTATTACTATGTCTATTAGTGGTTCAAAACAATCTATAATAATTATGGTTAATCTTACAATTAATTAGAGTAAAAAGTATAGTCATCCTCTTCTAGGTATTCAAGATCCTTCCATACAATTAGTCAACCAAGAGTTGGGTTCATAGGAAGGGGAAGATTCCTTTGATAATAGAATGTTAGAGGCTTTAAATACCATGCCTCCAAACTACCATCTCTAACATGGATAACAATATTATTTTTACTTCCAACTTTAAAGACATTATTATAGTTCCAACTTGTAAATTAACAGGTAAGGTTAGCAAATTGCCTTTTAATGCTCTAGCTCACATTGTTGTTTCCCCTCTAAAGAGAACTTCTCAATGATTGTGTTGGATTTAAAGGTATTCTATGATGAATTAAGAAGCTTGAAGATAAGTTCAAAAACATAAAGTTATTTTAAAAGGAGAGAGATAAGTTCAAAAACTCCAACAAATATAGATTTTACTATCATTTAAATAAACTTAAAATTGGTGAAGTTAGGAATGCAAAACTTTTTGAAGGTTTTGAGTTTAGTAGGAGTGAGCTGTTTTACAAAGTTCAATTTAAGGAAAGTAGAGACTCAACTAAGTATCTTAAAAACTCTAAAAATTTTATTATTTAAGGAAATTCACATACTAATAATCATAATAAAGAATAACCAATTCAAAATCAAATGTCCAATGTAATACAAGCAAATATGGAACTTATGGAATATGAGCTATAAAACAAGAATCCATAAAATGAAGGGTTAAAAAAATCCTCAAGAATATAAAAATTTTTAATGCCTTATGACTATGTTATATACCTTCAATTGATTCATACCAATCATAAAGATGATTTTATGAAGTTTTCACATGCCATGAAATGTGAAAAATCTAAATTATGCTCTAATAGCATGAAGGAAGAGTTGGAATTGATGGCAAATAATCAAGTATAAGACCTTTGTTATTCCCATAGCCTTGTATGAGTTGTAATTGTTGTCAACTAGATTTAAGTGTGCAAGCAAAAGTGGCTCATATCTCAAGAATTACAGGATAAGACTAGCATATCAAATAACTTCGCAAAGTGATCTCCTTGGAGTGAACTTGTAGAGGGAGTTTAGTATTGCTTAAGTCTTAGTGTGATAATCTGACAGGGTTGTAATTGTTCATGGGCAATCCTGGTTGTTCATTCAAGTAGTCAAGGGATGAGATTTCAGTAGAAAGAAAAGAGCAAGAAAAATAAATTAAGAAGGAGAATAAAGCTGAATTTTGAATGGAACAGTAATATGAAGCCATATGGAGGGGCAAAAAAGGAAATCTGCCGCCATTACAGTAAGCCCTACTAGGGTTTTCATAGAAGGGAGTATATAAACCAAGACTTATCTCTTTGGGGGCAACCATCATAAGATAGTGAGACCAGGCCAGAACGGTGAGACCAGCGAAACGTGAGACCAGGTGAGACAAGAACCAGAGAAGATGTGAGACTTGGAGAAGGTGAGACGTGAGAGTAGACCAGACCTGGAAACCGTGAAACACATGAGAGTAGACCAGAAAGAGAGGATGTGAGACTTGGAGAAGGTGAGACGTGAGACCAGACCAGGTGAGACATGAGACTAGACTAGGTGAGACCAGCGAAACGTGAGACCAGGTGGGACTAGAACCAGAGAAGACATGAGACCTGGAGAAGGTGAGACATAAGAGCAAACCAGACTTGGAAACCATGAGACGTGAGAGCAGATCAGAACCAGAGAAAAGGTAAGACTAGGAGACGGGTGAGACCATACCAGAAACGGTGAAACGGGTGACACCAGGCCAAAAACGGTGAAACGGTGAGATCAAACCTGGAAACGGTGAGATGTGAGACCAGACCAAAGACATGAGACTAGACCAGGAGAGACGTGAGACCAAACCACGTGAGATGTGAGACAAGGTGAGACAGTAAGACTAGAAGACGGGTGAGACCGTGAGACGGTGAGACTAGGAGTTGGGTAAGACAACCTAGAGAAGAAATTCGGTGAAGAATTTGAAAGAACTCAACGAATTTTCAAATTTCTTCAAGAGAGGTTAGAAAGTGTTTTGGTGATCTTCCAAGCGATAGTGAAGCAGCCTATTCAAATCAAACAGACGCAAGACAAGTTAGAAAAAGGGTAGACACAATAAGTGACACTCTTTGTATTGTGATTGCTTTGTATTTGTAATAGTGAAAGGAGTAGAAGATTAAGACATCCATTGTAATCATAGGGGATACCATACTGGTGTTCTTAAGTATAGTGGATTGTCTCAGTAGAGGAAGAATCCCTACCACCATGGAGTATGTCACATTGACAGAACCACGTAAATCTCTTGTGTCCTTGCTTTGAATTTACATTCTATTTTTTTTTT